>JAGFNQ010001977.1:311691-552489 GCA_024364735.1 Boesenbergia rotunda | reverse complement strand
GCATACTGACTGGAAATAAATATCTGACCTGTGACAACCGTAGAAGCTTCCGCAGCATCTTCCTTGGTAACCGAGAAAACCCTGGCGTTTGTTAGTGTTGGGGAGGCCTCCAACCTCGGGGTCCCTTCCAACTCGGCTGGCAAATAGTGCAACTTTGCTGGTGCGCCCTGGTACTGAGCCAGAGGGTTGGGGAAGGGTCTGGTTTTTGTAGGACAGTGAATCGCCATATGTCCTTCCGCACCACAGGTGAAACACCGGTTCGTACCTTGCGGCATTCCCCGGAGTGGTTCTTCCCGCATGTCGCGCATTGTGGAATCTTGGTCTGTTTATTTGCTGGGCCCCTTGAGAGTTGTTCCATGGCTTTCGTTTACCACCCTGATCCCCCTTCCCGCTAGCGTGGTTGCTCTGCGACCTCTGTCCTCTTTCATTCATCGCCTTCCGTTGCTGTTTGATATGTTCAAATAGTGCTCCGTGAGTAGGGGCACTACTGAATAGTTCTTCAGCGGTTGGGGCCTGTTAACTCCACCAGCCACATTCAGAGCTATTTCTGGCCGTAACATCCTCAGCATAAGTTGGACCCTCTCTTTCTCAGTACGGACCAACTCAGGGCACGTCGAGCCAGTCGGTTAAATTTCTTCACCGCCTCATTAATCGAGAGGTCACCCTGCCGGATTCTGCGAATTCGTCATAGTGTGTGTTCGTGACCCGCATGTTGAAAAACTCTTCAAAGAACTCTGATTCAAAATCTGACCACGCCATCTGACCCACCGGCCTCTTGGCCTTAATCCTTTCCACCACATCCTGGCATCCCCAGACAGGCAGAACGACGCACACTTGATCTTCTCATGTTCAGGCCAGTCCAGCAACTCTAAGGTACTTTCCATCGTCTTGAACCATGCCTGGGCGTCCCAAGGTTCGCCAGCACCCGAGAAATTCTCCGGTTTCAGCCTTAACCACTGGATCAAATAAGCTTCCTGTCGTGCCACAGTGGTTGGGCCCGGGGGGAGTGTGCGTAGCAGTAGGTGCCACAGGTGTAGCAGTCTGATTCACTGGTGGGGTAGTGGAATTTTCCTGTTGATTATTAAGGTGTTAATGGTCTGCTGCTGCTCGCTGACCTGACGCTGAAGTTGAGTCACTAATTCCATCAGATCAGGCGATGGGGTTGCCTCGTTAAGTCGGTGACTCTGTCTTCTAGCCATGTTCCCCTTCACCAATTAAAAGTATGATCAACCTCAGTATTTTGCTACCCCTATATTGTTCTAAATATCTAAGTCCTAAAATAAGATAGAGCATCATTCGTCGTTACTTATCGTAACGTACTTTTCATCATCAATACCGTTCATACTTGCATATTCTATAGTCATAGGTATCATCATTCTAGAACCATAATAGAACATAAAATACACTTAAAGGTACTTACTTGGAAGCTGCAGGAGAGGGCTTGATGTGTGTGTAGTGAGATGGATAACGGCTCTGATACCAACCTGTAACGCCCGTTTTTTTTTCCTAAAGCGGCGTTACGCTAACATACTTAAGGCATGTAACATCATACTGCAGCGGAATAACTTAAGCCTTACATACATGCCCCTACTACCATCCCTAATATAATGACATGGAACTTAACATATGAACATCATGCTTAACATCATATCGTAACATGCTTAACATCATACCATAAGGTTCATATCATATCATACTGGACATCTTATCATAAAGTTCCATAAGTCACTATTCAGGCATATAGGTAGCAAAATAAAGTTCTTAGCATAACGGTTAACACATTCGATTTCATGGGCCAAGTCACCAACACACACATACTTCAGGCCCTCCTGCTGCTTCCTCGTTATCCCCTTGCATGATCTGCGGTATAAGGAAAGAAGACTATAAGCACACAGGCTTAGTAAGACTCTTTCCTACTCACTAAAACATTCGTCATTCCATAATAAGCACATAAACATTATCATATTTACCATACCCTTGACATGGCATAATCATAAACATAAGTGAACATTCGTAGCATAGCATGAGACATGGCATGAACATAGTTATACTAATCTTTCCTAGCATTGCATAAGACATGGTATAAACTTAAACGTAGTAGCATGGCATAATACATGGCATAGCATAACGTAATAAAACTCAACCTATATGGCATAAACATAGGCATATCTTCTATCATATCATATGAACACCTTCTTAACATAATCCTGACATAGATCATTCATGCATATCTTTTATCGTAAAGCATAAGTATAAGACATCATTATCTTAACATGATGCATATCATGTATGAATGCATGGGTGGAATGCATTTACATAAGGATGCTTAACTTTTAAAACGTACTTTGAAAATGCTTAAACATCATCATCTTAACATTGGGCCCTGGCTTGTACCACATACATACATCATAAGCGCGCATCCCTAAGTAAATACGAGGTAGCTAGCCTCGACCTACTAGGGTAAGGACAGCATAGTCGGTAGTCCCCGAACCGAGGCGTTCTTAAGGTGCCCATCCCTGTTGCACAGCTACGGTAGTGCCAGAACCGTGGACAGCATAGTCGGTAGTCCAAAACCGGGGCGTTCATAAGGTGCCCATCCCTTGGACCCATACTTCGGTCCGGTACAAACCCATACATAAAGTAAAATACTTTTCATGCTTCATCATTCATAAGCCATTCATGACATATTTATCATAGCATAACTTGTTACGGCTCGGCCCGTCTACCGGCCCATTTACCGGTCCTCTCGACCGTCGTACCGTCGACCATCGACCGTGTCGTTTAGCATATTTATGCCTTAAAGGCATAAGCATCATCTTTCATTCATCATACTTACCATTCATCATTTTTCATTCTTAGACATGGTGTATGTACACATCATTCATAGAGCATGGCATACATTCGTATATATGGCATATCATTCATAACATGGCATATCATTCATAACCGTGGCATATCATTCATAAACATGACATAACATTCGTAAACATGACATATCATTCATAACATGGCATATCATTCATAAACATGGCATATCATGCATAACCATGGCATATCCTTCATAAACATGGCATATCATTCATAACATAGCATATCATTCATAAACATGGCATATCATGCATAACCATGGCATATCATTCATAAACATGGCATATCATTCATAAACATAAATCACATCTTACCGTAGGGCTATTGGGACCCTTACTTGAAATAAATCTTAACTTTTTCCCTATTAACCCATATTGGCCAAAACTTGTGGAGTCCCAAGGCTATGTGAAAATTCACATAATCACCATCCATCATCCTTATATCATGGCAACACATAAACATATGCTTGAAGTTAAAGACTCAACCCTTAACCCTTGGGTCCTTGGGGTTGGCCGAATCATATGGGCCTCTAGGGTACTCCAAAAATTACCAAAAATTATACTTAACCTCTAAACATCATAAGGGAATATTAAATAACATTATCATGATTTTTAACATATTTTTAGACATTTAAATCATGGTGGCCGAAACCCTTGAACTTAAGGTTCTGGGTTTTGCTTCTTTCTTGTTGGCCGAAACATATGGGGCCTCTAAGGTACCCCAAAAATTCCCAAAATTATAATTAATCTCTAAACATCATAAGGGAACATTAAATAACATTATCATGATTTTTAACATATTTTTAGACAATTAAATCATGGTGGCCGAAACCCTTGAACTTAAGGTTCTGGGTTTTGCTTCTTTCATGTTGGCCGAAACATATGGGGCCTCTAGGGTATCCCAAAAATTCCCAAAAATTATACTTAATGTATAAACATCATAAGGGAACATTAAATAACATTATCATGTTTTTTAACATATTTTTATACATTTAAAACATGGTGGCCGAAACCCTTGAACTTAAGGTTCTGGGTTTTGCTTCTTTCATGTTGGCCGAGACATATGGGGCCTCTAGGGTACCCCAAAAATTCCCAAAAATTATAATTAACCTCTAAACATCATAAGGGAACATTAAATAACATTATCATGATTTTTAACATATTTCTAGACATTTAAATCATGGTGGCCGAAACCCTTGAACTTAAGGTTCTGGGTTTTGCTTCTTTCTTGTTGGCCGAAACATATGGGGCCTCTAGGGTACCCCAAAAATTCCCAAAAATAATACTTAATGTCTAGAAATTATAAGGGAATATCAAATAACATTATCATGATTTTTAAAATATTTTTAGACATTTAAATCATGGTGGCCGAAACCCTTGAACTTAAGGTTCTGGGTTTTGCTTCTTTCTTGTTGGCCGAAACATATGGGGCCTCTAGGGTACCCCAAAAATTCCCAAAAATTACACTTAACTTCTAAACATCATAAGGGAACACTAAAAAACATTATCATGATTTTTAGCATAATTATGGACCTTTAAAACATGCTGGCCGAAACCTTTGAACATAGGAACCTTGATTTTGTTTCTCTTCAACATTAAATCCGAAAACTAACCCATATATCATGCCAAAAATCATGGAAATCATTGGTAACTATTATACCACAGGTGAGGGAGTCTTACCTTAGATTTCTTGATTTTTTTTCGAACCTTGAAAGAGGAGAAGGAAAAAAAGGACTTGGTATCTCTTAACCCCAACTAGTCTTTGTCACCTTGTAGGAACTTTAGATCTTGAGGGATGAAACCTCTTGTGAAGTTTTCCCCAAGGACTCCTCCCTTTGGTGCTCGGCAAGAATGGGAATGAAGAGGAGAGGTAATGCTATTGATTGAGAGAATAAGTAACTCCCAAAACTCCTCTCATTATAACCCATCAAGGAGGCAATTAAAGAGCAACTAAAGAGCCTCTCCATGACCCTTCACCTCTTTTTACCTCTTAACCAACCTCCACTTCAATTACTCATAAGCATTCCTTGCTAGGTGAGTTGGTTAAAGCATTCTTGGTTGTTACAAGAGGTCCAAGGTTCAAATCCTTGGCTCATGCGCATTTATTTTTATTTTTATTTTCATTCCATTTATTTTATTATTTTATTCTCTTAAATTCCTAAAATCCCCCCTAAAATTACCCATAATTCTACTAATATTCCTAAATAAAATTCTTTTATATTTATATTAATTTTACCCAATTTATATTAATTTTACCTAATTAATACCCCTTTTCGGAGCCCATTTAAAGCTCATTAGTACTTAGTTTTCTCAATTTAAATGAGAAAACATGGGTTTTCTAGGCCAAAGTTCTCCTTAATATTCCTAAGTCCCTTGGAAAATTATTTAAACATGCTTAATATTTTAAGAAAATATTAAGAGAATTTTTCGGGTCGTTACACTAAAGCCACGATAATGGTTCGGCAAGATGTGAATCTTGTCCTTGGGGATCCAATACTGATTTGATCCAGTTTGTTTGTTCAAGTACAGTTTGGGTACCCATGCCTGAACTTTAGATCTGGACTAGTTCAGTACAGCATAATAGTATCTTTGTCTAGATTTGGTTCTATAGCCTAATTCGGATCGATTTAGAACCGACTTCTATTTTCCAAGAATCATGTCAAGACCCTTGGAACCAGAAGTGAATCGTTCTAAAGCTGATCTAAGGTCCTTGACTTGAGTTTTCAAGCAGGAGTTCTCTTTCTCAAGTTTTTCAACTTGAGTAGAGGTTCCTTCTTGAACCTTCTCAATTAAGGATCTAGAGTCAACTCTCTCTTTCAGGAGTTTTACTTCCTGTCGGAGAGATTCGACTCGGAGTTTAGCTTTCGCCAAGTCTCAAAAATGATACGCAATTAATTCATTTAACTGATTTTTAGAAAAACCACTTACAGTTATTTCTCCATCCTCTGAAAATGTAAGTTTGCCGTCGTCCGGCTCCGATTCTGACTCGGTCTCGATTTCTTCTGAGGCGGTTAGTGCGAGCAGGTTCGACTGTGGGATCTCTTCTTCTTCGGAGGAGGAGGACTCGTTCCACGTTGCCTGAAGTGCCTTCTTCTTTCTCGTCTTCTTCGTTTCCTTCAGGTTGGGGCATTCAGTCTTGTAGTGACCCTTCTTCTTGCACTCGTAACAGGTCACGTTAGGTTTGGTCTTTTCATTTGAGGGTTCAGCTAGTTCTTCCTTTCTTCGGCTGGCTTTCCTTCTATTGGTCTGGTTTTTTAATTCTTTGTAGTAGTCCCGGGCTAGCCCAACCAGCTTAGGCCGATTTCCCTCATTGTCTTCTGAGTCTGAATCTGAATCAGACTCGGGTGCAGGTTGAGGCTTCTTTTTGGTTGTCTTTCCAGCATTACCTGCAACAAACGCAATGCCTTTCTCGGCCAGATTACAGTTAGTCTGCTCATGCAATTCTAATTCAGAAAACAGTTCATCTAACTTAATTTTAGAGAGGTCCCTTGAAACCTTGTATGCATCTACCATAGATGTAACGACCCAGAAAATTTTCTCAATATTTTCTTTAAAATATTGATCATGCTTAGATAGATTCTCGAGGAACATAAGGACACTAGTATGAACCTTATCATGATTATCCATGATTTTCGATATAGATTGGGAAGCTAAGTAATAATGGGTCTTACATAAGCCCTTCTAACACCATGGCCGTTAAGGGACCTTAGGTAAAATTTTATCATGAATGGAAATGAATCTCAATTAGATATATTAACATAAATCTTAGTGGGCTCTTATATGGGCCTTAGCAAAAATAATTATAAAAGTAATAAAAATAAAGTGCATGCACCAAGGATTGAACCTTTAACCTAATGTATCACCATGCATGTACTAACCAATTCACCTAGCAAGGGAGTGCTAGTAGAAAATGAAGGGGATTTTGGTTAAGGCTTAGGGAAGTGAAGAGTCATCAAGAGAAGAGGCACCATGACCCTTCACTTGCCCCCTTTCATGTAGTATAAAAGAGTGGATGAGAAAGGAAGAGGCATTGGAGTTACTCATTTTCTTCTCTTCTTCCACCAAGGCTATTCCTCTCCTTCTTCTTCCTTCTCCTAGCCGAAACCCACCAAGGCTCCTCTCCCTTAGAAAAGCTTCACAAGGGGACTTTCTCTTGAAGATCCAAGGCTTCGTACAAGGCTACAAGGGCTAGGGGTGATCAAGGGACAACAAGGTCTTCATCCTCTTCTCTATTTAGGGTCTATAACCAAAACACCAAGGGTAAGTCCTCCTCACCTGTGGTATAATAGTTTTTAAGTTGTTTTTCATGATATAACAACTTGGTTGAATTATATGTTGAGAAAACTAGGGTTAGGACCTTCAAGGGTTTCGGCCAAGGCATGGTTTTAGGGTTAGGATGATGTTAAAACTTCACTAATGGTTCCAAATGTTTCCTCATGATAAATAAGGGATGAATGGTGAGTTATATAAATATTCTATGGACTTGTAACTTCCCAAGGGTTTCGGCCAAGACTCCTAATCCATGGTTGGAATTTGATCTAACCATTCAAACATGTTTATTTTGTTCCTCTATGACATGATGGATATTAATTGTGTTTTATATGAATTTTTCCATGAATTTATGGCCCTTTAGGGTTTCGTCCAAGAGCTACTCTAGGGCTAAGGGATTAGGGTTAGCTTCAACTATGGGATCAAATGTTTTCCTATGACATTGTATGTTTGTATGGGATGTTAATTATGCCCTATATGAATTTTCCATGGACTTATGGTTCTTTAGGGTTTCGGAGAAGACCATGATCTAGGGTTTGGATTGGGTTAAGGTCTCAAGGATACTTGTTTATGGGTTACTATGATGTAAGTGTATGGTTAAGCATGATGTAAGGATCTTTATGTTACCAAAACCCTAGCTTTATGTGTTATGTATCATGACTTTGTATGTTTAGGTTATGGGTTATGTTTTACTCATGAATATTTTAGACCATATACCATGAACATATGTAATTGATGTAGGGGTAGGTTAAATAGAATAATGCATGTAGGATGTTAAATGTTTATAATAGAAATATGTGTATGAAAGTCTATGCATGTTCTATAATGAATGCCATGAACCTAAGTACTGTAGAATGTCATGAACCTAAGTGGTATGTATCATGTTCATATGTATCTTACCCATGCATGCTCTATGATGGATACTATGATTATGCTTGCTAGATGAAATGTACCATATATGAAATGCATGTTTATCTTATGTACCATGATCATGCAAGCTTTTTGGACTAGGATGATGCTCATATCTTAGGATATAATTATGTATGTATGTCATGTTTGATGAATGAAAATGATGAATGAAGTTAAAGTTCATGCCTTCGAGGCATAATGATGATATGGAATGATAATGATGAATGAAGATAAAGCTCATGCCTTCAAGGCATAATGATGATGTTAAGCATTAAGAACGAATGATTATGCCATGTATGTTTTATGAATGAAGAAGCATGTGAAATTATTTTATTTTATGAATGGGCTAGTACCGGACCTAAGTAAGGTCCACGGTTCTGGACTACCGATGAAGCTGTCCATGGTTCTGGACTACCGATGAAGCTGTCCACGGTTCTGGACTACCGATGAAGCTGTCTTTACCCTAGTAGGTCGAGATTAGCTACCTCGTATTTACTTAGGGATGCGCGCACATGATGTATGTATGTGGTACAAGCCAGGGCCCCATGATGTTATGATTATGTTTAAGTATTTATAAGTATGATTTTCAAATAAGCATCCCTATGTATATGCATTTGACTCATGCATCCATTCATGTTATGCATTTATGCTAAGAACATGCTCATGATTTATGCTAAGAATGTGCTTATGATATGCTCAAGATTTATGCTAAGAATATGTTATGTTTATTCTAAGAATATGTTTATGTTTATGTTAAGAACCATGCCATGTTAAATGTCTTTTATGCTTATGTTTCATGTTAAGGATCATGTCCTGTTAAATATTTCATATGATTATGTTTTATGTGACTTATGGTTTTAGTGAGTAGGAAAGGGTCTTACTAAGCCTGTGTTCTTATAGTCTTATTTCCTTATACCGCAGATCAAGCAAGAGGGTATTAAGGGAAGCAGCAGGAGGGGCAAAAGCGTGTGTGTGGCAGTGACATGGCAGAGGATTCTTATATTCATACTTGTTGCATGCCTTGTGTTTTGAAATGCCTCCTTATATTCTATGCTACACTTATGATAGTTATGCCTAAAGAATAACCTACTACTTATGATGCTTATGGATAAGTTACTTGCTACTTATGATGCTATGGATAAGTTATGGAATGTTTATATCATGATGCTACGTATGCTGTTAATAGGCTAAGTTACAATGTCACCATGTTCATGAATGATAGTTAAGGCATATATACCTGATTCAAGTATTAGTTGCATGGTTAACGCAGGTGTAATAAGTTTAAAGAAAAAAAATTTATTTCGCTGCATTAAGATATTTATATGCCCTATGTATGTTAGCGTAACGCCGCCTCTCGCCACACCGTAAGATGTGGGAAAAAGGTGGGCGTTACAATAGATGCCCACAAGGTGTTTCTCGGGAAAGCGTTAAGAGCGTACCTTATCAGGTCACGGTTTTCTACCTTGTGACCGATTGTGTATAGTCCGTTCATTAACTCCTAAATTCTGGCGTGGAGCTGGGCTGCTGTTTCGTTGTCATTCATCTTGATCGTGTACAGCTTGTTTAGGAGGAGATCTCTCTTGCTGATTCGAGTATCTGAAGTTCCTTCGTGCAGCTCGATCAGCTTACCCCACAACTCCTTTACACTGTTGAATGGTCCTACCCGATTCAACTCTTCCTTGGTCAGGCCGCATTGAAGTGTCTTGGTTGCTTTGGCATCAGCTTCAATTTTTCTTTTCAGAGCGGTATCCCACTCAGCGTAAGACTGTGACACTCCTTCAGCATTCTTTGTAATCTCCAGTCCAGACTGGATGATTATCCACATGTCCACCTGAGTTTTCAGGTGGACCTCCATCCGACTTTTCTAATAGGAGAAATCCTCCCCACTGAAAAGTGGTGGTCTGGCTGTGCTGAATCCTTCTTGCATGACCATTTATCTGAAAATAAGAGTAAAAAGGAAAGAAACATCCCAAGACTTGGTCTTGGATTAGTAGTGCGGGAAGAAAAAAATATTTATCGAGGGGTGTTGCACCAACCTCGATTAACGATGAAAATTCGAAAAAAAAATTAAAAAGAAATCCGAAAAAAACTCTCAAATAAGTGGTTGCACCAAATTTGAGCTTTCCCGCTCTGATACCACTTATTGGATCGAGAATAACGATAGAGGGGGGTGAATATCGTAAAACGTTTTCGGATAAAAACTTTAAGAGAATAAGCAGCAGAAATTAATAACACAAAGAAAGACACGAACACAGGATTTACTTGGTTCGGAGTCGCGATCGGCTCCTACTCCAAGGCCCACGGTCGTTGACCGTTTACTGCGGGCAATTCACTAATGCGGAAAGTATTTTACAAAGAATGGTACAGAAATTTTACAGTAAAGGAAAACAAAGTTACTCTTCGTGATCGACGCCTAGTATGGATCGTACTTCGGTGCGTAAGGTCGTCGTCGGCGCTTCAATTTCGAGATGGAAGGCTTCTGGACCAGAGAGCTTGAGTCGAAGAGCGTAGTAGCGTTGGAAAGATGTGTTTAGAAGCCTTGGGGGTCGAGGGCTATTTATAGCAGTCCTCGGGGCGCCCTGGACGTTGGGGGCACCCTCTATGTGGCCTCCGATCCGCAATAATCTCGGTTAGCCCTTTTCCCACTCGAGTAGGGCTAAGGTTTGACTTTGGGGCGCCCGGGTTGACTCAGTCCGCTGGCTTCTCACTGGCTCAAACTCTATCCGCTTGGTTGGCTTGAACCCAGGGCGCCTGGGGCATCCGGGAGCACGGGGGCGCCCGGGAGCATGGGGGTGCCCCGTCCAGTGAGCTTCCGAAGCGTTTTATTGCTTAACTTGTTTTGCCTTGACCTTGGGGGCGCCCGGGACACTGGGGGTGCCCTGCCCAACTGCTTGCCCCTTTCCTTTGGGGCATTCTGAGCTGCAGAGACACATTCCTTCGGTCCTGCATCCAAGGTTAGTCTAAAACAACACAAAGCAATAAAATATTATGTTATACAGCCTTAGCTGTCTTGGTTCTGACTTTGAGTCTCCAAAATGGAACCCTAGGTCGAACTGACGCCTATTGTTCCCTCGACGGGGAGCGCATCCTCACCTACTCCTCTTAGGAGAATTTACCTATTGCCAACCGGCTCCTCCGATTGGACTTTTGCCCAGCAGTCCTTCGCCAGGTGCCCAGCTGTCCTTCGCCAGGGCTTCAGTACCAAGCAATCCTTCACCTAGTGCCCAGCAGTCCTTCGCCAGGTCTTCGGTTCCAAGCAGTCCTTTGCCTGGTGCCTAGCAGTCCTTCGCCAAGTCTTCGGTTCCAAGAAGTCCTTCACCTGGTGCCTAGCAGTCCTTCGCCATGTCTTCGGTTCCAAGCAGTCCTTCGCCTGGTGCCTAGCAGTCCTTCGCTAGGTCTTTGACTCCTGGCAGCCCTTCGATAGGTGCCCAGCGGCCCTTCGCCAGGTCTTAGGGTTCCGATGCCTAGCAGTCCTTCTCTAGGTGCCTAGTAGTCCTTCGCTAGGACTTCGATCTGCACACTCAAGTAGCATGTTAGATAAACATAACATCTTAACTTTTGAACCCTTTGCCATTATCAAAACACAGGTTCGACTTGGGTGCTGTCTACACCAACAAATATCCGGTCTCGATTTTAGCATATATGAGGCTTCCTATAGACGACGCTAAAGGAACCGCCATTACCTGCTCTATATTCATTGATAATCTAAACATATTTCCTTAGATAGAGTAGCTCCACAGCTGAAAAGTACAAAACTTTTCTTGGAGGTTTCCATGCTAAAACGAGTTAAGACACTGTCACTATATGAAGCTTGGGATAAATACAATATCCTTCTCTAGTGATCCCTTAGAACTTCGATCGCCAAGGATGTGTCCTACTTTTCCTAAGTCCTTCATATCAACTGTTTGGACAACCATACTCTTACGTCTGATAGTACTTTATTATTGTTGCCAACTAACAAAATATTATCTACGTATAGGACAAGAACACCACTACGTTTCCGTCATAATTCTTACATACACAAATCTCATCCGTCCTTTGAACAAATCCATATAATTGGATTATCTCTTCAAAGTGGATGTTCCTCGTCATAGGTCCAGAGATCTTGATTCATGGTCGCCAGGGACCAAGTCCGTATACTCTCCCAAGAACATGAATCCTTCTGGTTGACTAACAACCCTCCCACTATGATGAGGTACCACCTGTGTATCTTTTGTGACACGTGGTGCAGTGACTTGTGGTGTATCTTGTAGAGTTGGTACTAAGGTTAGAACATCCCCTCTTGATACTTTCAAGAACTAGTCTACTCATGGGCTTATGGTTCATCACATAGTTTTCTTTTAAGAATCTGGTATTCGTCCCAACGATTACCCTCTGATCCTTAGGACTATAGAACCACCTTTCGTTCCTCTAGGATAGCCTACAAACAAGCGCACGAGATTCCAATCTTATCAGTATCCCTTCTCAACACATGTGCTGAGCTATCCCATGTCCGAATATATCTTAGACTTGGCTTTCGCCCAGTCCACATTTCTACGGGAGTAGAAGGTACTAACCTAGATTGTATCAAGTATGTACGCTGCCGTTTCCAGAGCATATCCCCAGAACGAATCCGACAACTCGGAGAAGATCATCATTGTCCTAACCATTTCCCGAAGAGCCCTTCTCCTTCGCTCTACTGCACCGTTCTGTTGGGGTGAATCGGGTGCAGTTAATTGGGATTGAATCCCAACCTCTGACAAGTAAGTCCTAATTCTCTCAAGAGGTACCTATCACTACGATCTGATCGCAATGTCTTAATACTATTACCTTGATGTTTCTCCATAACAGTCTTGAATTCTTTGAACTAATCAAAGATTCAGACTTACGGCCATCAAGTAAACGTATCCATAACTTTGAATGTTTGTCTCACGAAGCATTCAAAGTTACCTCTATCCTGGATAGGCATAGGAGCACACAAATCAGAATGAACCGATTCTAACATATCAATGGCTCTATACCCCTCAGCCTTGAAAGGCCTCTTGGTCGTCTTACCTTCCAAGTTAGATTCAAAGTTTGGGAAGTCTCCCACCACCAATGAACCCGAGGGCTCATCGACTATCGACCTTTGAATCCTACTACGGTTAATAAGACCAAGCCATAGATGCTAAAGGTATGTTTGGTTCATCTCGGAAGGAACCTTTCTCTTACTTAGGTTAGATGATGAGCTATACGCCACTATTTGCATCATGGAAGACTTTGGTTTTAATTGCTTAAATTGCTTATCCATGTTTCTAAATAGATAATCTTTCTATTCCACTTTTCTTAACAAAAGGCAATAGAATATCCATTATTTCAGAAACTGAACCAGAGTTCTTTCTAAAATTAGGTACATAAAAGCAATCTTAAAACCAAAACTTTATCTTCTAAAGACAAATAAATAACTCCCACTGTAATAGTAGTCACCTCCGTAGCATATCCCTTGTAAACAGCAATCTCTTCCTTAGCTAGTCGTTGGTCTTCCTGGAACCCCTGCAAAGAATTGCAGACATGTTTAGTGGCATTCATATCTACCCACCAGGTACCGGTAGATAACACTACTAAAACATGTTACAATGACAAAAGAAGAGATATACCTTTCTCTTGACAATGAAGACAGTTCACCTTTCAATGTTCAGCCTGCTGGTTCATGAAGCACTTGGTTTCTTCACACCAGCCTGAGGTCCCTGCGATTCTGCTGCCTGCTTGGACGCACCTTGTTTCTTCTTCTTCCTGCCTTTCGGCACAGAAGTAGAAACCTTCTGAGTGACCAAGGCCTGCGAACCTTGACGAAACAACCCCTCTGCCGCCTGGTGTTCTCCCAGGAGTTCCCCAACATATACTCATGCTTATTCATGTTATAGTTGAGCCGGAACTTCTCAAAACTCCTAGGCTGAGATTGGAGTATTATATCGACCTGGGTTTCGCTGTCGATATATCCTCCAAGATCCTCAATCTCATTGAGGTGGCCATCATCTTCAGGACATTCCTTGAAGAGCACATATTTATACTTCTCTTCGGAAAGGACAATGTCTTGGTTTATTTTCCAGTCTATGTAATTGGGGTCACTAAGTTTGTTTTCCTTAAGTATTGTAGCTAGTGGGTTAAAGACTATTTTGAAAATCCTAAGAATCACAACATACACTACATTAGAAATCGAAAATAAATTGATTTCTCAAAATAATTAATTTTCGAAATCAACCAACGTCTCAAACACCGAGAATTTGCATGCCACGTTAGTGTGGACGTATACAAACCCTACATTTGTTCAAGAAGGATTTACCCATTAATCTTACTATCATGTCAACCTAACTTTTTGATAAGTAAGACTAATAGTTGGTCAACTTTGGCCCTTCAAATTATTAGCAGTGACTCCGTTGGGGAGAATACTAACAATTGTATCTAAGTGTTTACCATTACACGACACTAAGAGAATTATTTAGGATTATGTGCCTTGTGTTGGGGAAGTACACACGCTCTTCAATAATCCTCTATAATCTTTTCTAAACTTGTGATCCGCAGAACAAGCCTATTCGTTATGGAGGAAGGCACTCAGAGCCAACTGATAAGTACCATTTTATTGATTATTTCATATGCTAAAATCTGTGTTTGACCCATATTTTACTTGCGTAATTGTGAATTTATCATAGGTTTTAGGATTTACATTCATTTTGGACTTAATTGCAAATTTTGATATTTTTGAATTGTTTTGTCACTAAATTGTTGATCTACTTTTGTAGGCTTGGAAGGATCATTGACCTAGGTCAAGTTGGGTCAAAGTTGAGTCAAAAGTGGACTGGATCAAGTGGTCAAGTGTCAACTAATATGTACCGTCCGATGCAAGAACGGTTACATTTAGACCATCTGAGAACTTCTGATCAATCCGAGTTGGGATTAAGGTTAATCGAGCGATCAAATCAAGATCTGAAATTTTCATCCAAATCGGAGATCATCTGGCCGTCAGATCAAGCTCAGGAGGATCTAGACCATCCATTCAAAGATCAAGGTGATCTGAACCATCCGTTGTGAATCAAGCAGATCCGAGCTACCTCGAGGATGATCCTGACCCTTGATCAAGATCTGGGAAGTTTGAGCCAAATCAGACTAAGATCAACCGTTGGATGAGCTTTGAACAATCTCAGCCGTCCAAATTAAATTGCATAAGTTTAAAAGGGAAATTCCCTCCGCAGAACAGGGGTCCCGTCTTCTTTGCCAGTTCGTAGCTCAATTCCTTGTTTCTTCACTTGTTCATCGTTTCCCTGCAAGTTTTCTGAATTAGAGGGCGTGATCACATCATTTTCGATCCTTTATCTAGATCTAGATCGTTGGGAAGATCTTTCTGTGAGGAATCAAGCTCACATTCGGTCAAAAACAGAGATGGTTGAGGGTTTCGCCAGATCTATGAATTGATCGCCTTGGTTTCATTTTGTGCCACTTCACATCCATCTGAGCTAGCCTGAGGGTCCTCGGCTGAGCTTTGATCATCTTCAAATCATCATCGCCATCCTACATGACCAGATCAAGGAGATTGGTTGCTGATTTCAGTTTTGAGCAGAGTTGGGTTGGATCACTTCACAGAGGTTGATTCCCAGCAATTTGTTGAGCTTACGGGTTCGACGCTCAATCTTGTGTGACGGCAAGAGAATCTGGATGTTAAGGGAGGAGATCGATGTTTAGTTTCTTATTGAATTTCTTTCTTTTGCTGTAATTTCGATTTCTGCAAATGTTTCATTTCTGAATTTCTGTATTAGTTGCCATAGTTTCTATTCTGATTTGTTTCTGCTTGAATTATGTTTCAATTACACAAGCCAATTAGTTAGATTATTTGTTAGTGACTAGTTACATTTGATTTCAGTTTGTTACATAGTTAAATTCCTGCGTATCAGTTGGGTTCGGTTTTGTAATGTTTCATTTTTCTTCTAGTGTATCAACTTAAATTTCTGCCACTTAGTTTCAGTTTTGCAATGTTCTTCTCCAGTTCCTGAATTCGTATCAAGAGAACTTAGTTGTTATCTTTTGAATTCTCCTTGATGATTGTTTCAATTCGCATAGCAATTGATTCAAAATTCTGCATTTATTTTCTCTAGCCTGCTGATCAGTTGCTTGAGTTTCAATTCCACTGCTACACAGTTTCAATTTGGATGAGCTGAAGTTTGTATCAAGTATACTGAATTTTGTATCAATGACAGTAGTTCTTTGAATCGTTGTTGAAGTAAATTCATGCATCGATCTCAGATTGAGTTGTTTGATCTGCATTTGATATTAATCTGCAATTCTTCATGAGGAATCTGATTTCTGCCCATTCAATTCTGCAATAGTTGTTTTTGATTCATTAGTGTTCGGTTTCTGAAGTTCTTCCTTAATTCATGATGAGCTCTTCACTATATCTTTATCTTTCAAGTTGTAGTGATTAGTTTTAATTCGGAATTGTTAATTACAGTTTTGGCACTTAGTATTATTTTGGCACATAGGTTTCTTTCAGTCTTCGCGTATCAAGTCTTCTCTTATTCGTTTACTTAGCATTTATTTTGCATTTGAAATCGGACTTGTTTTCCAAAATTGGTTATGAGTTTTAATTGATATAGTTTCACCTTAGATGAGTTAATTAGTGGCATTTACTTTGTTTAGCTCATTTTCTAATTGAAACCAAACACTAGATTTTATTTGAAACCCAAAAAAAAAAAAAATTAACGACACATAAATTCAAGCTCGAGTCAAACCATTTCAACTAGCCCTAGAAAAAATATGACCTGTGGCCTCTTTACTACGTTTTCATTCTTTGATAGCAAAAAGGGTTTCCAGCTTTACAAATATTCTAAATTTGAGACTCACTTTCGTGACAGCTCTTTTGGGTCCATCAAATTTTTGGCGCCGTTGCCGGGGATCATACTAGTTGAGTTGTTTGATTTTTACTTGTGTGTTCATTTCATATTTTTCTTGATCTATTTTTTCACTTACTGCTATATCTTGTGATCTGATTTTATTTGTTTCATCTTTCTATATACTTGTACTGCGATTTGTTTTTGATTTTATGACCAGGTCTACAGGTGGTGATCTTGAGGACTTTGACCCTGAGATTGAGAAGACTTTCAGAGCTAGGAGGAGTCAGCTCAGTGTTTCAGAGCGATTTGGCATTATTCCTACTCAGTCTATTTCAGCCTATTCAGTTGATCAGATGGCAGGCCACCAGAAGACCATGAAAGAACTCGCAGCACCAGATGGTACATTTCAGTATTCCAGCATTTCTTATCCAGAGCTGGGTGGAGATTTTGAGCTTAGATCTGGACTCATCCATTTGCTGCCAAAGTTTCAAGGATTATCTGGAGAAGATCCAAATAGACACCTGCATGAGTTTCATGTTGTATGCTCCACTATGAAGCCTCAGGGTATTTCAGAAGAAGATATCAAGCTGAGAGCTTTTCCCTTTTCATTGACTGGAGCAGCTAAGGACTGGTTTTACTATTTACCTACTGGGCATGTGTCTAGCTGGATTTCCATGAAGAAGGTATTTCTTGAAAAATATTTCCCAGCCTCCAGAACTGCAATCATCAGAAAAAGTATTTGTGGCATTCAGCAAGTGGTGGGGGAGACACTTTATGACTACTGGGAGAGATTCAACAAACTTTGCTCCAGTTACCCTCAGCATCAGATTAGTGAGCAGCTCCTCATCCAGTACTTTTATGAGGGACTATTATAGATGGATAGGATCATGATAGATGCTGCAGCTGGAGGGGCCTTAGTCAACAAAACGCCAAATCAAGCTGGGGAGCTCATTTCAAATATGGCTGAGAATTCACAACAGTTCGGAAGTAGAACCTTGTCTACTAGAGGAGTTAGTGAAGTTCAGGTGGTTTCTAATGATCAGAAGGAGATTAAGAATGCATTGATAGAGCTCACATCAGCGGTTAAGCAAATGGGTCTTAATATTGCAAGTAAAAATTCAACTCTTTCGGTGCCTCCACAACCAAGTCAAGTGGTGATGAGTGTATGTGGCATTTGTTCTAGTCATGAACACAATTCAGATTCATGTCCCAACCTCCAACAAGATGAGTCACGGGCGGCATTGGTTAGGGGACAATTTCAAGCCAGAAACAACCCTTATTCGTCTACTTATAACCCCGGTTGGAGGGATTATCTAAATCTGAGGTACGGGAATTCTTTTTACCAACAAGGCCCACAACAACAACAATTTCAGCAACCCCAACAAACTTTATAGCAGCCACAGCAATTTCAATCCCAAAATCAGCAAATTCAACCCCAAAATCAGCATTTTCAGGCTACATTTTAGAATTTCCAGCAACCGTTTCAAGGGATTCAACAAGGCTTTCAAGGGAATCTGAATTGTCCACAGCAATATCAACTTTCACAGCAGCAAGTTCAACAACCGCAGCAAAATTTCCAACTTTGGAATCAAAGTTTTCAGCCCCAAAATCAAGGATTTCAGCACAATCAATTTCAGCCCTCACCACAACAAGTTCCATTTCAAAATCAGAATTTTCAAAGTTGTAATTCTCAACAAATTTCTCCAACATTCCAGCCAAATTGTCAGCCCTTCCAACAACAATTTCAGCCCTCCTATCAGCCCCAACAACCCCAATTCTAACAATCATAGCAGGGTAATATTTTTGCCGCCATACAAAACCTCGAGAGGCAAATTGGGCAAATGACTAGTGAAATAAATCAAAATAAAGCTCAAGGATTAGGCCAACTACCTTCTCAAGCTGTTCCCAATCCAAAGGGAAATGTTAGTGCTATTTATTTGAGGAGTGGGAAGGTTGCATCAACTCAAAATAGTTCAAGAGCTGAATTTTCTGAAAACAGGGCAGCACCAACAATTTCATCACCGATCAGCCCAGAAATCATTTCAAAATCAGTTGATTCCACCCCTAGCCCGTGCTCAACTCCCTCATCAAGCAATCCTATAATTTTGGTGGAAAATGAAGCACAAATCAGCCCCGAAACAGATTTTGTAGCAACTACTTCAAGTGGGGCAGCAGCTCACAAATCAACTCCTTCATCTTCGGTTCAAGAGGAAGAAATTAGGGTGCCATTGCCCTTTCCACAATGGAAATATCAAACCAAAAGACAAGTGGAGGAGGAGAAAACCAAAGAGTACAATGAGCTGGTAAAACTTTTTAGCAAAGTAGAAATTAATGTACCCTTGTTGACCATGATTAAACAGATTCCTGAATATGCGAAGTTCCTGAAAGATCTATGTGTTCATAAGAAGAAGCTTAAGGAAAATGAGTTGGTCAGCATGGGGAAAAATGTTTCATCACTCATCCATGTCATACCTTAGAAATGTGAAGACCCTGGCATGTTTACTGTATCTTGTGAGATAGGGAGCACCACGCTACATGATGTCATGCTGGATTTAGGAGCTTCCATTAATATCATTCCCAGGACAGTCTTCCAGATGCTTGGCATTGGCCCTCTACAACCCACTGGAGTTGTGATTCAGCTAGCAGATAGAAGCCAGACCCGCCCGGCAGGAGTTATTGAAGATGTTTTGGTAAAAGTGAAGGAGTTGATTTTCCCTGCAGACTTCTACATTCTAGACATGGAAGGAGAGTATCTTGCACGTAGATCCCCACTTATCCTTGGAAGGCCTTTTCTGAAGACTGCTAGAACAAAAATTGATGTATATGCTGGTACACTTTCGATGGAGGTGGGAGACACAATAG
Organism: Boesenbergia rotunda; assembly: GCA_024364735.1. NCBI lineage: Eukaryota > Viridiplantae > Streptophyta > Magnoliopsida > Zingiberales > Zingiberaceae > Boesenbergia > Boesenbergia rotunda. Next base: position 532,742 of record JAGFNQ010001977.1, on the reverse strand, counting down.
TCCAGTTTAGTATTTTCGATTCAATGAAGGGCCCTAGGGGAGATCACTCTATTATGAGAATAGACACCGCAGAGGAGACTGTTGAGGCATAGTTCATTGCTGATGATCGTGCGTTTGACATAGTGGGAGGAGCTTTAATTTCAGAGGAAGCTGAGGAGATAGATGGAAAAGCATGCGACAGCCTTGATTTCAAAACTGAAGCTTTACCGGATTTTTCTTATTTTTTATTTTGTGATGATACTGCTATTGATAGTCCTAATCTTTTCAATAAGGTTGTTGCAGGTATTACTAAGGAGGCATGCACAGGAGATGATTCTACAGGTGTAGGGGATTGCACAGAGCCCCAGGGACCACCACTATTTCCAGAAAGTGTAGGGACTTGCATGATGGGAGCAAGTACCCAAGGATCACCTATTCCAGTTGAATGTCCACCAAAATTTGAACCTGAGATGGAGGTATTTCTTGTAGAACCAACAGACATTTTTCAGCACGATCAGGTAAGTATTTCTTCTTTTCCTTTAGAAAATTTCAGGGAGATGTCTAGAATTGCACGTGAAGCATATATTGATACATCATTTGTGAAAAATAATTATGGAAATTCTTTAGAGTCACCCAGGCTTGATTTTATTCATGGCTATGATATTCTTGAGACAGATTATGCCAAAATTGATTGTGAGAAATTTTTAGAAGAGCCTGAAATTGAAGTTGTTTATTGTGATGAATCTCTTGTTATTTCTTATGCTGAAATTGAGTGTGACAAAATTATGGAGGTGCCCGAGATCGATTTTATGGGTTGCGAAAAATTTCTTGATATACCTTTGATGGATTTTAATTGTGAAAATTTTTTAGAAGAGCCTGAAATTGAAGTTGTTTATTGTGAAGAATCTCTTGCTATTTCTTATGCTGAAATTGAGTGTGAAAAACTTATGGTGGTACCAGAGATTGATTTTATTGACTGTGAGACATTTCTTGATACACCTTATGTAGAAACTGCTTGTGAAAAATTCACTGAGGTACCAAAAATTGATTTTATTGGATGCGATGCATTTTTGGATACATTTTATATAGAGATTGATGATATTATACTTCTACCTTACCCTACATGCATGAGAAAGGTTTTACATGGTTTTGCAGGGTCCCAGAGATTTCTTGAGTGGGTACTCCATCTAGACAGTCTTCAACCTCCTAGAAGGTTTTCTAAAAAGAATAAAGAGGGAAGAGGTGATCTTACTTTAATATGAATCACTCTACCTCTTAAATGGCTCTTGTACCTAAATCACCTTCGGCCTCCTGAACAATTTGCTGTAAAGTCTAAGTGTGGGGGAGATATGCACCATGATATAGATCACATGAAAGGAGCTTTTTCAGCTACCCCTACTCCTCCACTACCACGATGGAGATTATTTCTTGATAGACTCCGACCGCTAGAAATAAAGGGGAATTTGTTCCTTCTTGCATTTTCTTTCATTGCATGTTTCATTTTTATGTTCTTTAGAAGTAGAATTTTCTTTTAAAAGAGTCTTTGTTAATTAATGCTTGAATAAAGTAGGATGAATAAATAGACATTGTAAATACCATGTTGTTTCTTTCGGCACTTTTTCTTGATGAATAGGAATAAATGTATCCCTTTAGGTTATCTTCATGGCATTTTAGAGTCTTTGAAAACAAATTAAATTTGGTTGTTAAAACTTTAGATTTGATATCATGGATGAAATCTTGGATGTTTGAGTACTACTTGGCCATGGATTCTTGATTGAGGACTTGAGATGAATTATTTGTACCTAGTGAGGATTAGTCTTATTTTTGTGACACATACATGTGATTGTACTCTAGAACTTGCATAGATTCTTTCAATACCATATTTCAATGATTGGATCACATCTATAGAGGCTAATAAATTTGTTTACCTTTTCATATCAATTCTTGACAATAATCATATTCATTCTATTTTTCTTTCCTTATCTTCTACTCTTAACCATATTTTTATAGGGACTTGTTTGTTTGGGGATGTTTTTTGATGTTATTTTGCCCGAGACGGACAAAGGATTAAGTGTGGGGGAGTGGTTAGTGATTTGGAATCAATTTTTATCAAGGATGCACTTCTTTTGAATTTTTTTTTTTTTTTGCAATTTCATGTGCCAAATTGAAGTGAGTTGGGTGTCAAGAATGAGCAAAAAGAAGAGGTTAAGGATGGAACCAATTGGGGCATCTAGATTTTTGTTGTTAATTTGGAGATTCAAGCTATTCTTTGCCAAGTTCCATTCGGACAGAAAAAAATGGCACACAAATGAAAGAAGAGAGAAAAAAAAAACTGTGCCAAGAAAAAAATTCTGTGAGACTAACTTGGATTAGAGATGATGTGGATTAAGAATTGGGAAGTTGGAATAATGGAAGTTAAAAGTAGCAACACTTTGTTAAAAGTCTGAATTGAAGCAAAAAAATTGCTGAAAAATTGAAACAAATGCAGAAATGTTTGTGCCAAAACAGAAAAAAATAGTTTGTATTAACTTGAAATTGATTGTGCCATGGATGGAATTCGAATTTGCTGAGCTGAAATCCTCAAGTGAATCATGTGAACTTTCCACTGTTATTCGAGGCTCATTGTTGTGAGAAATCAGAGATAGCAAGGTCTGAATCATTTGGCGTGAAACAGAAGCATGAAACTCAGAAAAAAAAAATAGAACATGAAAAAAAAAACCAGAAACAGTTTGTAAGCTGAGAAAAAAAAACAGCTATGAAAGGGAAATGAAGAAGAGAGAGATAAGAAGATACTCAGTTGCAAGCAAAATGTTTCCAAAATCTAAAGCAGCAGCTGACTTGAAAAAAAGAGAAGAAGAAGAAAAAAAAAACACAAAGGTGGAAGTGGCAAGCAAATGGAATTTTGACACCATGAAACTAGTGAAGATAATCTTATCCATGTTGAAGATTTGTTCCACCATCATTCTGATTTCACTAGAGAGAAAGAAGGGAAGAAAAAAATCAGAAAAGAAAAAAGAAGGAAACAAGTTGGCACGCAAGGTGGACAATTGGCACAAAGGAATTCATGAATTCTTTTCATCAAATTTTGGAAGGGCAATGCCAAAGCCTCACTCTACCACACTTTTGATTTCATTATGAGGACTGAAAGGAGGGCAAAGTGCATCAAAAATATCCTTGAGCATTCAAGTCTTCCACTCATTCAAATTTTCTATTTACTTGGCTTTTACTTCATTTTAACCATTTCATATATCTTTCTCTTGTTTGATGAATTTTTGTAGATGTAGATCTAAATCATGAATAATGGTGGAGAGTAGATAATAAGCAAGCTTATGGTAGTGCAAAAAGCATGTGTGTATGAGTGAGCTCCATTTTCATCATGTATTTAGAACTTAGGAAGAGAGCCACCAAAAATTTCCCTTGAGAGGTTTCGTGAGTGAAATTCATCTCAATGAATCATGAAGGTTGAAATTGCTAAGTTGTTGATTTAAGGACAAGATATTAGTCCATAGAGCGTAGATTTTTGAGAATTGACAACCCTAGGTAATTTCTTTTCAATTGGTTCTACATATGTTTAAGAAAAACTAGGGGATACATATTTAGTACATTTCGCGAGATGCTCAAGCTTAAGTGTGGGGGAGTTGATAAGTACCATTTTATTGATTATTTCATATGCTAAAATCTGTGTTTGACCCATATTTTACTTGCGTAATTGTGAATTTACCCTAGGTTTTAGGATTTACATTCATTTTGGACTTAATTACAAATTTTGATATTTTTGAATTGTTTTGTCACTAAATTGTTGATATACTTTTGTAGGCTTGGAAGGATCATTGACCTAGGTCAAGTTGGGTCAAAGTTGAGTCAAAAGTGGACTGGATCAAGTGGTCAAGTGTCGAATAATATGGACCGTCCGATGCAAGAACAGTTACATTTAGACCATCTAAGAACTTCTGATCAATCCGAGTTGGGATTAAGGTTAATCGAGCGATCAGATCAAGATCTGTAAATTTCATCCAAATCAGAGATCATCTGGCCGTCAGATCAAGCTCAGGAGGATCTAGACCATCCATTCAAAGATCAAGTTGATTTGAACCATCCGTTGTGAATCTAGCAGATCCGAGCTACCCCGAGGATGATCCTGACCCTTGATCAAGATCTGGGAAGTTTGAGCCAAATCGGACGAAGATCAACCGTTGGATGAGCTTTGAACAATCTCAACCGTCCAAATTAAATTGCATAAGGTTAAAAGGGAAATTCCCTCCGCAGAACAGGGGTCGCGTCTTCTTCGCCAGTTCGTAGCTCAATTCCTCGTTTCTTCACTTGTTCATCGTTTTCCTGCAAGTTTTCTGAATCACAGGGCGTGATCACATCATTTTCGATCCTTTATCTAGATCTAGATCATTGGGACGATCTTTCTGTGAGGAATCCAGCTCACATTCGGTCAAAAACAGAGATGGTTGAGGGTTTCGCCAGATCTATGAATTGATCGCCTTGGTTTCGTTTTGTGCCACTTCACATCCATCTGAGCTAGCCTAAGGGTCCTCGGCTGAGCTTTGACCATCTTCAAATCATCATCGCCATCCTACATGACCAGATCAAGGAGATTGGTTGCTGATTTCAGTTTTGAGCAGAGTTGGGTTGGATCACTTCACAGAGGTTGATTCCCAGCAATTTGTTGAGCTTACGGGTTCGACGCTCAATCTTGTGTGACGGCAAGAGAATCTGGATGTTAAGGGAGGAGATCGATGTTTAGTTTCTTATTGAATTTCTTTCTTTTGATGTAATTTCGATTTCTGCAAATGTTTCATTTCTGAATTTCTGTATTAGCTGCCATAGTTTCTATTCTGATTTGTTTCTGCTTGAATTATGTTTCAATTACACAAGCCAATTAGTTAGATTACTTGTTAGTGACTAGTTACATTTGATTTCAGTTTGTTACATAGTTAAATTCTTGCGTATCAGTTGGGTTCGGTTTTGCAATGTTTCATTTTTCTTCTAGCGTATCAACTTAAATTTCTGCCACTTAGTTTCAGTTTTGCAATGTTCTTCTCCAGTTCTTGAATTCGTATCAAGAGAACTTAGTTGTTATCTTTTGAATTCTCCTTGATGATTGTTTCAATTCGCATAGCAATTGATTCAGAATTCTGCATTTATTTTCTCTAGCCTGCTGATCAGTTGCTTGAGTTTCAATTCCACTGGTACATAGTTTCTGTTTGGATGAGCTGAAGTTTGTATCATGTAAACTGAATTTTGTATCAGTGACAGTAGTTCTTTGAATCTTTGTTGAAGTAAATTCATGCATCGATCTCAGATTGAGTTGTTTGTTCTGCATTTGATATTAATCTGCAATTCTTCATGAGGAATATGATTTCTGCCCATTCAATTCTGCAATAGTTGTTTTTGATTCATTAGTGTTCGGTTTCTGAAGTTCTTCCTTAATTCATGATGAGCTCTTCACTATATCTTTATCTTTCAAGTTGAAGTGATTAGTTTTAATTCGGAATTGTTAATTACAGTTTTGGCACTTAGTATTATTTTGGCACATAGGTTTCTTTCAGTCTTCGCGTATCAAGTCTTCTCTTATTCGTTTACTTAGCATTTGTTTTGCATTTGAAATCGGACTTGTTTTCCAAAATTGGTTAAGAGTTTTAATTGATAAAGTTTCACCTTAGATGAGTTAATTAGTGGCATTTACTTTGTTTAGCTCATTTTCTAATTGAAACCAAACACTAGATTTTATTTGAAACCAAAAAAAAAAATATTAACGACACATAAATTCAAGCTCGAGTCAAACCATTTCAACTAGCCCTAGGAAAAATACAACCTGTGGCCCCTTTACTACGTTTTCATTCTTTGATAGCAAAAAGGGTTTCCAGCTTTACAAATATTCTAAATTTAAGACCCACATTCGTGACAGCTCTTTTGGGTCCATCACCAACGTGCGGACTTGTTCGCATCGCATATCAGATTGCAATGGAGGTCGAGGGACCCTTAGGGTCCCTCTTTCACTTAGTAATTTATCATGAGGAATTTTCTAGCACTACCACACAACCAAGCACATAACCAATCAACATGAAAAAAAACATATAGAAAATCCTAGATTTTCCAACTTTCATGGCCCTTGGTCTCTAATGCGCCTCTAATCGTGTCGTCACTTCGTCTGCTCCTCCCTTCCTTCTGCGCAAGCTACCTTGAGGGATTTCCACGCCGAAATGACTATCTAATTATTTACATCTAGATCCTATACTCCTCAAGGGAGTGTACATGAAATCTAGATCAACTGTAAATAAATAACACTGCTAAACATGCGTCGTATTTAATTACAAAAATTAAATACCTATCCTCGTCAACCTCGAGGATTAATTAATTACAAAAATATGCAAACCAATCACACAACACATATTTGGCCATGAAGTTGGAATCTCATGCCTGCAACACAAAGTTAGCCTACGCACATCCACGCATCATCCAGCAAAATAAAATGTATGAATTGCAAAAATTAACCAATCCTAAACACACAAAGCCGGAAACCACAGCTCTAATACCAATTATTGGGTATAGCTTGGTGGGTTTCCTAAGCGAATATTTGGTCGATCCAGGAAACCTCTCTATGCCTACTGATTAAAAATTTAATCCGAATGGAGAGCCGTCTCCCATCGACCGTCTCGTGCCGTATCGAATGGTCCAAATTACAACTTAGCCAATTACAAAAATCGGCCTTGTGATTTGCTCGACCATTCGACCACGGAAAAGGTGACGAGTTGATCACCGGCTTTTGTGATTATGGTCAGGGTCCAGTTAAATAATTATTTACTATGATTCACAATCAAAATAATTAAATAACAAACATAAAATGATGAGGCAAATAAATAAAACACAAAAAGAACCAAAGGAGCCAAGGAAGAATATACCTTCCGTTACCTTACAATCTTCTACCGTATGACCCTCTCCCTTCTTGGACGTCATGTGGGCGACGATCTACCAAGTCCCGTGGTCACCAAGTCGATCTCTTCTCCTTGCGCTAACCAATCCCTTGCCAGAGGGATGCCGCGGGATGCTCCTAGGAGATAATCCAAACACAAACTCTACTTCTCCTCTCCTCCATCGCTCGCGTCCTAACTGTGAGTTGCTTCAAGACAAAGTTGCAAACAACTTTGCTCCTTGAGGAACAACATCTCCACAGTCCAAAGCCAGCAACCGGTGCCTGAGCTTTGCTCCCTGAGCAAAGTTGCAAGTCACTTTACCGCTGCCGTCAGCAACTTCTCCAGAGCCTGAAAATTGCGAAAGCAATTTATCTACAAGCTGTGAGTTACGTGGACTGCCAAGTTACTCGACTCTACATGCGCCTTGCTCTCCACCAAAACCACCGAAGGTTGTCTTGCTCTTATCCCGAAGGCCACCGAAGCAACCATCCGAAGAGCAACCGAACAACCATCTGTGGAGCAACCGTGATCACCGAAGGTTGCTTGATCAACCTTCTTTCTTCATCTGAAGTTGGCATCTGATGGGATTTCTGCACCGTTGATTGCTCAGGTTACGTGTGGGCCCTATCCTCCATATTAGCCGAAACAACTGAAGGTGACAGCCGATGAAGCCTTAGGTAGCAGCAGAAGGTTGCAACCTTCCTGCTCCCATGCAAGCTCTCCACCGAACAGCAGCGTGCTCCCACACGTGTCCTCTCCACCGAACAGCAGGTGTGCTCCCATGCAAGCCATTCCCTGCATGAGCAGGGGAAGCAATTAATTTCCAAGGAGGCAAAAGGTATTCGACGCTGCACCATCAAAACGTGAGGGAGAGAGAGAGAGGAGAGGAGAAATGCTAGGGTTTTTGTGTGTTATCTAGGATTAATTAGATTAATCATTAACTTGGTTCCATGCCACGATGGGGTAAATATAGGGCTACGATAGAGACCATGAGGAGGAGTTGGATCTTGGCCAGCTAATGGACCCGGCCCATTAATGAGGATCCATTCCACTAAAGGACCCCCATTGAATTACCTCACCAACCCCCATATTTACATATGGGCTCCACTTATTACGAGTCGTCCATCCCCCCGTATCTATGATCTTGAATGCCCGTTAATAAATTATATTACTGACAATTTAAATTAATTAACCTCTGGGTCCTTGCTAGTACCACTCAACCTTATCATCGTGCCGGATTAAATCCACCTGCAGGGTTTAGCATGATGAACCTTTTAAGCTCATCAAGGGGGCATCATCATCCTGACTCACCAGGACACAGATTCCGTCAATAATCATCGACATGTCATATTATTAATATTATCTCCCAACTTACCGGGCCTATCGATCTAGCAAAATAGATATCACCCATTGGTAAATCAAAGAAATAATAATTAGTAATATATGCCCGATATTATTTCAAGATTAAGGGATCGTACTCCATAATAATATCTTGAGGTCATATCCAATTATCGAGTCAGTACAAATTGGATAACCTTGGATTTTGGTCCTACCCAATGTACTCAAAGCACACTAGTGTAATTCTATGGTCAAGACTAACCACACCTAATTATACTACAACCATCCTGATGGGTTGTTCAATTCCATCTCGGTTGTGGGCATCTATTTTATACTAAGCATGAAACTGATAATATGATTTTCCGTGTGACATCACACACCATGTTATCTACAACGCAAAGTAATTGGACATCGTGCATGTACTAATGTAAACAAGCACCTAGTATAGTTGTGATTCTCTTTTCAAAAGGATGATGTTTATATAAAGAAATTCATGTCTTTCAGTATACACATCTTACAAGAGGAAGGATCTTCCTCACTGCCAAGTGCCCCTCTTCTCTTTACCTGTGCGTGCTCAAGCAAGGAAGAAGGAAAAGAGGAGAAGAGATCAATCCCTCTCTATTAGTGTCGGAAGCACCAAAGATGAACCTATGATTTGATAATGGCAAAGGCTTCAGAAGTTAAGGTGTTGTTATGATCTAACACTGCTGATTAAGTGTGCAGGGAAAGTCCTAGGTACACTAGGCACTAAGTGCTGGTTCTATGAATTGGGCACTAAGTCCTGTCTGCGGGCTGGGGAACTAAGTCCTGACGTAAGGTTGGGCACTAAGACCTAGTGAGTGATGTTGGGCACTAAGACTTGGTCAGGGATTGGGCATCGAAAACCTGGTGAGTGAAGTAAGGCACTAAGAATTGGTGAGTGTAGCTGGGCACTAAGACCTGGTCGAGGACTGGGCACCGAAGACCTGGTGAGTGAAGCTGGACAAAAGTCCAACTAGAGGAGCTGTTGAGGCAATCAACCCAAGGATGATTGGGAAGATCATGGTTTTGATGTGTGTGTGCCAATATGTTTAAGGTTAGGGTGTTGTGTTGTTATTTGATATGTGATTGAGTTTGCAGGACATGGAGAATCACACATGGAGGACATATCTGAGGCATGAGAGCCGAGGGAGGAGGACTCCAAGGGCAAGCCGGGAAGTGGACTTCAAAGGGCACACATGAAGGGTGGCATGGAGGCAAGCCAAGGGAAGGCTTGTGTGCGCATCCGAGGGACGATAGCTGGTGGAAGAAGACTTCAAGGTGCAAGCCAAGGGAGTATACTTGAAGGCACACATGAAGGAGAGTGTTCGTAGTGAGAGTGAGTGATTGTAGAAGCTGAGTAGTCGACTGGTAGAAAGGCAGTTGACTGCCAGAGTAAACAAAAACTCACAGAAGGTTTTGGACCTGAGACCAGTCGACTGCTCTAGGGGCAGTCGACTGGTAACCCCGAAAATTAGCCGTTGGCTAGCATTTAAGGCTAGACCAGTCGACTTCCAAAGGGGCAGTCGACTGGTGTCGGGCAGGACAACTCGTGGAGTTGTTCTTTACTCTTATTTAAAGGGACTTTTTGGCACGAGGAAGGTACGGTTCTTTACTGTACCAAAGTGCTACAAGTGCCCAAAGTGATCAGTTCTTCCTCTAGCTTGCATTTCAATCTTGTAAAGAGGAAGAAGACAACCTTGTAAAGGTTTTCTCCACCTTGAAGGAGACGTTTTATAGTGGAGGTGGTGTACTCGTGTGGATCCTTGGATTAGTCACCTTTTGGGGTGGATACTAAGTAAAATCTTCTTGTTAGCATTGAATTTTATATTTTCCATTATATTTTTGTATTGTGCTAACCCTCTTGTAGAGAGAATTTGACAAAAGTGCTATTCACCCCCTCCTCTAGCAAGCGCCATGATCTTACAAGTGGTATCTGAGCAAGGATCGCTTTGGGAGAACTCACCGTCGACTGGAGTAACAAGAAATGGCATTTCAAGAGGGCTATAGCACCGCAAGGCCTCCATTCTTCGATGGAAACAACTTCGCCTATTGGAAAGGTAGGATAGAATACTATTTGATGAATGACATTGAAAATTGGATGAGTGTTGTAGATGGTTTCGACGCACCCGTCAACGAAAGAGGAGAGCCACTACTAATGAGAACTTGGCCAAAGGAAGTCATGAAGAAGGCGCAAGCAAATGCCAACGCCACCACAACACTTCAATGCGGGTTGTCAAAGGAACAACTCAACAAGGTGGGGCCTTTCAAGAGCGCAAAGGAATTATGGGAGAAACTAGTCGAGCTCAACGAAGGTTCAAACGAGTCAAGGAGGGCAAAGAAGTACCTCTTGGTGGCTCAAGTACAATCACTCTCCATGAAGACCAATGAGACGGTTAGCCAATTACATGGAAGAGTAAAGGAACTCATCAACGAGCTACATGTAATTGGTGAGAAGGTGGAAAATTGAGATCTCGTGAGGTATGTTTTACAATCATTTCCTAGGACTACATTGTGGGCATCAATGGTTGATGCCTATAAAGTATCAAGGGATCTTTCAATGGTAAAGTTAGATGATTTGTTTTGTGAATTTGAATTACATGAGCAAGCTAACATCTCTTCTAAAGAAAGAGGTGTAGCATTCATGGTAGAAAAGGAGAAGAAAAAGAAGAAGGAGAAGAAGAAGATCATCTACTCCTCATCATCCGAATCGGAGGAGTCTAGTGCTTCTATAGATAGTGACCAAGAGGCCTATATGGTAAGGAAAATGAGAAGAGCATTTAAAAATTTCTCTAACAAATCTTATGGTAGGAAAGGGTCAAGAGGCAAGAGCAAAGGCAAAGACATCATTTGCTTCAATTGCCACCAAGAGGGCCACATGAAGAATGAGTGCCCACAACTCAAGAAATGAGATGACAAGAAGGAAGAAAAGAAGAAGAGTGAGAAGAGGAAGTCAAAAGAAAAAGGGAAAAGTGCCACAAGTCTAAAAGCTACTTGGGATGATCCATCATCTTCGGAGGAGGAGGAAGATCACGTGTCACACTTCGCACTAATGGGAGTGGACAACTTAGAGTCATCCGATGAAGAGAGGAGCTCAAGTAGTGAAGATGAAAGTGAAGCCTCATCATCATCCGAATCTGAGGCATCGGTAAGTGAGGTATATAGCTTACCCTCTTCTACTCTTGTCAAAATTATTACTAGTACAAATGTTGATTTGGCTAAGGCTAGAAGGAATATTAAAGAATTAAAGGATGAAGTTTTCATGCTTAAAGTAGAATCCATGAAACATAAGGATGATTTGCATGCTTCTTCTACTATATCAAATGATTCATGTCTTGAAAATGAGAATAAGGAACTAAGGGAAAAGGTAGAAGACCTAACCAAGATACTTAGAAAGTTTCAAGTTGGCTCTAGCAACCTTGATATGATAATAAATAGTCAAAGAGTCATTTACAACAAAGCCAGGATAGGTTATAGGCCAAAGACAAAGGATGTAGCCTTTGTTTCACTTATGGGTAGAAAGGGTACCTCTAGGAGACAAGGGGTCAAGGGAAATACAAAGATGACTTGGGTACCAAAGAAGTATTTAATTGATTCATGTGGAACAAAAATTTGGGTACCAAAAGCTTGTGTTTTCCATGTTGTATAGGTGAAAGTGAAGGATGCCTCAAAAATGTGGATTGTAGATAGTGGGTGCTCAAGACATATGACCGGATATGTGAGCAAGTTCACCACTATTAGCTACCTAAGAGAAGGGACTGTATCCTTTGGAAATAGTCGGAAACTCAAAATATTTGGTAGGGGCACCATTGAGGTATCTCCTATAATCTCTATCCACAAACTTATTTTAATTAAGGGAATAAAATTTAATTTACTTAGTGTAAGTCAACTTTGTGATGTGAGATATAGGGTTGAATTACATGCTAGAAAGTGTCTAATTAAACAAAATGGGTCCGAAAGTGTTATGCTAGAAGGATATAGAGAGGTGATAGATACGATTTTATTGATTAATTGAGTTGTTAAAATCCATGTTTGACCTATGTTTTTATTGCTTAATTGTGAAATTGCCCTAGGTTTTAGGATTTCCTCTTATTTTGGACTTAATTGCAAATTTACATATTTTTGGATTATTTGGCCACTAATTTTCTGATATATTTTTGTAGGCATGAAAGGATTCTGGACCTAGAGCATATGGGGTCAAACTTGAGTCGGAAGTGAACCGGATCGAATTATCAAGCTTACGATTAATCCGAGCCGTCCGATTCAAAAGCGGCTAGATCTGAGCCATCCGGGATGATCCGAAGCAATCCGAGCTAGGGTTAGGGTTGATCAAGCACTATGATCAAGATCTGAAGGTTTGATTCCAATCAGAACTCAATCAACCGTTGGATCAAGCAAGGAGGGCTCTAGATCGTCCATTCAAAGATTAAGTTGATTTGCACCATCCGTTGAACATCTGGAGGATCCGAGCTACCACGAGGCAGATCCTGACCCCAGATCATCATCATAAAAATTTGGATCAAATCAGAGCAAGATCAGCTGTTGGATCTCCTCCGATCAATCTGGGCCGTCCGTTGATAACTATTTAATCAAAACGCAGCAGCCTTCCTTCCTCGTCGCGTCTTCGCCGCATAGTCCAGTTCTTCGTTGTTCTTCCTTCTTCTTAGTTTTTTCTTCAATCCGAGGTGCGACCACTCGATTTCCTTGCTGAATTCATGTGCTAGGTCATTGGGGAGGCCATCAGTGGAGTTTCTGGATCGGAATTGCCCAAGAACAGAGTTTCTGAGAGGTTTCCGCAGCTTTGTCCATTTGTTACCTTCGGATCGGCTGTGCTCTATTACCTTCCACCTGAGCTATCCAGAGGGGTTCCCTGAGTAGCTTGGATCATCATCCACTCACCAATTCACGCAGACGCAGCTGCAATGAAGATTTCGAATGGAAAATTCAGAAATGGGCAATCTGAGCTGTATTCAATCGCAGATGAAGTTTTCCCCATGATTTGCTGAGCTTGCGGGTTCGAGGCTCTCCCTTGCTTGACGACCAAGGAGTTCATGAGATCTGGAAGAATTGAGGAGCAGCTTAGATCCTTAATTTCCAAGTTTTGTAGCTGTAATTGGATTTCTGCTTTTGTTCTGTTTTTGCAGTTTCGTACCAGCAACTTAGTTTTAATTCTGAATTGTTTAGCTTCATTAGGTTTTAATCCTTAGAGTTAAGTAGTTTAAGAGCTTGTTTAGATGACAATTAGATTAAATTTCAGTTTAATTGTAGCTTAAATTGTTGCGTGCCAAATTCCCAGCTTGCGTGCCATTCAAATTGAGCAATTTTCTTTCAGCATTCTGATTTGTATCAGAGTGTGGGTTTTCTACTTTGTTTCTTCATTTTATAGTGGTTAATTCCTGCATTCGAGTTAGGTATAGGTTTGCTTAGTTAACTTAGAGCTTAGTTTCGATTTTTGCAGTACATTCTAGGTTTTCAGCTTAGCTAGTGCTGAATTTCTGCAAATTGAATCTGAATCACTGCATATTTCGTTTCTGATTTCTTTTGTTTTTCAAGTTCTGATTTCAGTTTTACTTCCTTACCTTAATCTTGCTTAGTTCTTTCTTAATATCATTGTTTTTCAATCGAATCACTCAGTTTAAACAATTGAGCTGAAAGTTCACTTATTTCATAAGGTTGGTGATAGTTTTTGGCACAAAGAGTTGTCCCTTGCGTGCCAACTGCCTTGGATCCATTTGCATCGAATTTTAACTTGATTTTGTGGCATAAGATTGTGTTTGAATCAATAAGTTTGAATTTACCTAATTCTGAATTTTGTGGGCAGTGATTGGCTTCCAAAAACATTGCATGCTAAATTGATATTTGTTGCTTGTGAAAATTTCGAATTTCTTTTGCATTGATTTGTCTTAGCTTGTTCATTTTCGAAACTTGCCATAACTGCCTCTATATTTCAGATTAGTGTTTGTTTGCAATTTGAATTTAGATTTAGTTTTCCAATTCGGTTAAGTTCCTTGTTTGATTTGGTTTACCATTAGTTGAGTTTTTCTTTAGTGCCAACTTCTTGTTTAGTTCATTAGCTTAAGATTCTTACTTCTCCATTGCAATTTCATTTTCGATTATAACCCAAAACCCAATTACTTATTTGAAACCCCAAAAACACAAACGACACATAACCAAGCTCGAATCAAGCACTACAACTAGCCTCGAGAAAAATACGACCTGTGGCCCCTATATTACATTTTTAGATTTTGATTGTAAAAAGGGTTTCCAGCATTCATTCACATCTAAATTTGAGGCCCACATTCGTGACACATATTTTGGGCCCGTCAAATTTTTGGCGCCGTTGCCGGGGAAGCAACTAGTTGATTTGTTTGATTTTTGCTTGTATGTTTTTTGACATATCATTGGGTTCTATTTTATTTTGTTTTATCTTTTATATACGGGTACTGCCATTTTTCTTGTTTGTTTTGTGACAGGGGTGCAGGTTCAAAATGTTTTCATCCACTTATCAGTAGCCGTGTCCACAATTTCAGCAGAACCAACCGTTCAATTAACCACTACAGCAATTTCAACCGCCACAGCAAGAATTCCAACAGCCCTATTCCAATTTCCAGCAACCAAATCAGTTTTTTCAGCCACTATTACAACAATTCGAGTAACCACAGCAATTCCAACAATTTCAGCCAGATTTTCAGCCAAGTCTACCAAATTTCCAGAATTTTCAGAATGGGCAGCTACAATTCCAGAATTTTCAGCCCCACTTTCAGCAATTTCAGCCCAATTTTCAGCAACCTTATCAACAAGATCAATCACCTTTTCAAGGAATTCAACAAGGGTACCAAGTTAATTCAAATTTCCAGCAACCATGTCAATTTCCACAGCAAGTTCACCCTTGTAACCAGAATTTCCAGCCCGCGCAATCTCAGTTTTTACCACCACAATTTCAACCTCAGATCCAAGATTTCCAGGGCTACCATTCTCAGCAAGTTCAACCATCCTTTCAACCACAATTTCAACATTTTCAGCAAGATTTCCAGTTTCAAGGACAGAATTTTCAGCAAGCCACTCAGAATTTTCAGCCCCTCCCATTTCAGCAGTTTAATCAAGGAGGCTTTGATGATCCTGATTGGAGTGAGGCTCAACAACAAAGGATGATGGAGATGTGTCAACAATTCCTACAACAACAACAAGACTTCGCAGGACGCTTTGGAAAATTGGTTGATCAAATTAATCAGATAAGAGCCCAAGGATCAGGACAGTCAGATAAATCTATAGGTGTAGGGGATTGCACAGAGCCCCAAGAACCACCTATATTGATTGATGCATCAGAAAATTCAGAGGATAGGATTGAGAGTGTAGGGGATTGCACTGAGCCCCAAGAATCACCCATTCCTACTGATTTAGAGGCATTGAAGGAGATTGATAGCAGGGCTTGTGATAATTTTGACTTCGACTCTGAAACTTTACAGGACCCTTCTAAACTTTTATTTTGTAAGGATATTGCTATTGATGGTCCTAATTTTTCTAATTTGGTTGATACAGGAATGGTTGAGGGAACATGCATGGGAGATGATTCCATAGGTGTAGGGGATTGCACTAAGCCCCAGGGACCACCACAATTACCAGAAAGTGTAGGGACTTGCATGGTGGAAGCAAGAACCCAAGGATCACCTACTTTAATTGAGTGTCCACCAGAACTTGAACCTGAAGAGGAGCTATTACTTGACCAGGAGGAGAACACGGATACATCTACCTTTGTAGAATCTCCAGGTATTTTTCAGCACGATCAGGTAAATACTCCTCCTATTTTTTCTAAAAATTGCATAGAGGTACCTCTAACTGGTTTTATTGTTTGTGATATACTTAGGGATGCATCTCTTGTAGAATTTGATTATGAAAAATCCCTAGAGGTACCTAGTGTAGAATTTGTTGAATATGAAGCATGTGGTGATACATATCATGAAAATGCTGAATGTGAAAATTTTCTAGAAGAGCCTGAAATTGATATTGATTATTGTGAAGAGTCTTTTGATATATCTTATGCTGGAAATAATTTTGAAAAATTCATTGAGGCACCTGAGATTGATTTTATTGGCTATGACACATTGCTTAATACATTCTTGGTAGGAAATAATTGTGAAATTTCTATTGAAGTGCCAAGGATTGATTTCATTATTGGTGATGAATTTCAGGATGCAAATTTTGTAGGAAATAATTGTGAAAAATTTATTAAGGCACCAGAATTTGATTTAATTGGATATGATGCAGTTTTGGATTCATTTCATGCAGAGAATGAATTTATATCATTTCTTTCTGACCCTGAACGCTTGAGAGAGGTATTACATGGTTTTGCAGGGTCCAGAAGACTTCAGGAGTGGGTGCTCCATCTGAACAGACTCCAGCCTCCTGGAAGGACTTCTGAAAGGCATCAAGAAGGAGGAGAAGATCTTACTTTAATCCATAGCCCTCCATTCCTTCAATGGATCATGAACCTGAATCGCCTGCGGCCACCGGAACAAAATTTTGTGAAATTCAAGTGTGGGGGAGTCTTAATTCTCTCAGCCACCCATTTTCCTCCACTACCACGATGGAGGCTACTTCTGGATAGACTCCATCCACCAGAAATAAAGGGGAGATTGTTCTTTCTCGTATTTTCTTTTATTGCATTTTTCATTTTTATGCCTTCTAGAATTTTCCTTTAAGTCGAGTCCTTGCTAATAAAAGCATAAGTAGAGTAGAATGCATAGGGGTCATTGTAAATATTTTGTTATTTCTTTTAGCACTTTTTCTTGCATGACTAGGAATAAATGTATCCCTCTAGGTTATCTTATTGTCATTTTAGAGTCTTTTGAAAATAAACTAAATTTGGTTGTCAAAACTTAGGATTTGAGCTAATGGATGAATTCTTGAATGCTTGAGTACTATTTAGCTTTAGATTCTTAATTGAGGACTTGGGATGAATTATTTTTACCTAGTGAGAATTAGCCTTACTTTTGTGATACACATATGTCATTGTGCTCTAGAACTTGCTTAGGTTCTTTCAAAATCATATTTCAAGGATTGGATCACATCTATAGAGGCTAATCACTTTGTTTACCTTTTCATATCAATTTTGGCAAAAATCATGTTCATTCCATTTTTCTTTACTTATTTCCTATTCTTATCCTCACTTTTCTTTGGACTTGTTGTTCGAGATGTTTTCTTAATGTTATTTTGCCCGAGACGGACAAAGATTTAAGTGTGGGGGAGTGACTAGTGTTTTGGAAAGATTTGGTATAAAAGAGGCAATTTATGTCGAAGAAAAAAAAATTTTGAGTTGAGTTTGGTATCAAGATCAATCAAGAAGAAGTAGTAAAGGAAGACAACAATTGAAGCATCTAGATTCTTGCTCATCATTTGAAGATCCAAGTGGCAATAAAAAAAAAATCTGCAAGTCCAAGTTCAAAATGGCACGCAAATGAAAACCTTATGTGCCAAAGTGAAGAGAAAAATTTTTCTTTGTGAAGCTATTTTTGGTCAGCAATGTTTGGACCGCAGCTGAGCCTTGCTAGGGAAATCAAGTGCAATCTGCTACAATCTGAATCGCAACTGAATATCATCTGAATTGCAGCTGAATAAATCAAGTTGTCAATGTGAATCCGGTGAACAAAAGCTGAAAAGAAGATGGAAAAAATTCTTGCACTGCTTGTAATCTGCCGAGATTGACTTGTAGCTGCTGAAACAATACAAACTGCATTGCAAGGGTAGCTGTTCTGCAACCAAAATCAGAAGCCAGCAGCTGACTTGAAGGACAAATCTCTGCAATCGAGCTTAAGAAGAGAAAAATCAGTGGGAAGCTAAACTTGTAGAATGGCTTTTAATTGGATAAAACTCTTGGGGAGCAGATTTCTGAAAATCTATGCATTGCTGAGGCTGGAATCAAAGTTACTGATCTGATCTAGAATGGAATGGAATGGATTTGCAGCAGAGACAATCTGAATTTGTGGCCGAAACAATGATCAAGCAGCTGACCATTTATAGATTGCAACTAAACTGAATTGCAGCTTTACTAATTTTAATGATGCAAGGGGCTGTTGACAAGGATTAAAAGCAAAACCAATTGGCAATTACCAGGAATTGAAGGCTGAAAGGTTGAGAATGAGAGCTGAATTGCAGCTGAACAAATCTGAGTTCAAGTGCAGAATCTGTGCAGAAATTTCCATTTAAGCAGTTTTGGCACAATTTTGTATCAATTTCAAGTTGAATTGGGCTTCCTAAATCAGCAATGCCTTGCTGCAATTAAACTGAACCTGTAGAATGATTTTCAATTGAACAAAACCTCTTGGGAGCAAAATTGAAACTGCTGAATGAAATCAGCAGTGAAGAAACAAAAACAGGGCACTAAAGGATAGTGAGGAAGTAAGGTTATCAAGCAATTAAGTGGAAGATCATTTTTTTAATCTTGAAAGAGGGGAACTACAAGGTGCTGAAAATCTATTGGAAGCTTTCTAGGTCAGGACAGAACTGAAAAATCTAGTTGGAAGCAGATTTCAAGTGAAGAAAATTGGATGAAATCAAAACAGAAGGAAAAAGAAAAAAATTAAAGAAGTGTGCCAACTCATGAAGGATTTGTATCAAGATTGAAGTTTTTCTCATCCAAATCCAAGCCTTGCTCAAATACATTCTGAACCTTACTAGAGAGAAAGAAAGAAAGAAAAAAATCTGAGAAAAGAGTGAAAGAAGCAAGGTTGGCACGAAATTGGGAAACTTGGCACATTAGACCAAGGAAGGGTTTTTCATTCAATTCAAAGGCAATTATTCAAATTGGACTTCACCACACTTTTGGATATCACTAGACGACTGTAAAGAGAAGCAAAATGCATTGGAAACATTCTTGAGCGACCAAGTCTTCCACTCCATCAAATTTCCATTTTCTTGGCTTTTATTCCATTTTTTACCATTTTCTATGTTTTCATTTGTTTTTGTAGATGTTGATCCTAATCATGAATAATGGTGTAGATTAGATAATAAGCAAGCCTATGGTAGTGCAAGAAGCATATGTGTTTGAGTGAGCTCCACTTCCATCATCAACTTAGAACTTAAGTAGAGAGCCACCAAAAATTTTCCTTGAAAGGCTAGTGATTTAAATTCATCTTAATGACTCATGATTGATGAAAAGGCTATGTTGTTGATTTAAGGATAAGATAGTAATCCATAGAGCTTAAATTTATGAGAATTGACAACCCTAGGTAATTTATTTTCATTGGTTTCTAATTATGCTTAAGTAAATCTAGGGGATACATACTTAGTGTTTTCGCGAGACGCTCAAGGTTAAGTGTGGGAGAGTTGATAGATACGATTTTATTGATTAATTGAGTTGCTAAAATCCATGTTTGACCTATGTTTTTATTGCTTAATTGTGAAATTACCCTAGGTTTTAGGATTTCCTCTTATTTTGGACTTAATTGCAAATTTATATATTTTTGGATTATTTGGCCACTAATTTTCTGATATATTTTTGTAGGCATGAAAGGATCCTGGACCTAGAGCATATGGGGTCAAACTTGAGTCGGAAGTGAACCGGATCGAATTATCAAGCTTACGATTAATCCGAGCCGTTCGATTCAAAAGCGGCTAGATCTGAGCCATCCGGGACGATCCAAAGCAATCCGAGCTAGGGTTAGGGTTGATCAAGCACTATGATCAAGATCTGAAGGTTTCATTCCAATCAGAGCTCAATCAACCGTTGGATCAAGCAAGGAGGGCTCTAGATCGTCCATTCAAAGATTAAGTTGATTTGGACCATCCGTTGAACATCTGGAGGATCCGAGCTACCACGAGGCAGATCCTGACCCCAGATCATCATCATAAAAATTTGGATCAAATCAGAGCAAGATCAGCTGTTGGATCTCCTCCGATCAATCTGGGCCGTCCGTTGATAACTATTTAATCAAGACGCAGCAGCCTTCCTTCCTCGTCGCGTCTTCGCCGCATAGTCCAGTTCTTCGTTGTTCTTCCTTCTTCTTAGTTTTTTCTTCAATCCGAGGCGCGACCACTCGATTTCCTTGCTGAATTCATGTGCTAGGTCATTGGGGAGGCCATCAGTGGAGTTTCTGGATCGGAATTGCCCAAGAACAGAGTTTGTGAGAGGTTTCCGCAGCTTTGTCCATTTGTTACCTTCGGATCAGCTGTGCTCTATTACCTTCCACCTGAGCTATCTAGAGGGGTTCCCTGAGTAGCTTGGATCATCATCCACTCACCAATTCACGCAGACGCAGCTGCAATGAAGATTTCGAATGGAAAATTCAGAAATGGGCAATCTGAGCTGTATTCAATCGCAGATGAAGTTTTCCCCATGATTTGCTGAGCTTGCGGGTTCGAGGCTCTCCCTTGCTTGACGACCAAGGAGTACATGAGATCTGGAAGAATTGAGGAGCAGCTTAGATCCTTAATTTCCAAGTTTTGTAGTTGTAATTGGATTTCTGCTTTTGTTCTATTTTTGTAGTTTCGTACCAGCAACTTAATTTTAATTCTGAATTGTTTAGCTTCATTAGGTTTTAATCCTTAGAGTTAAGTAGTTTAAGAGCTTGTTTAGATGACAATTAGATTAAATTTCAGTTTAATTGTAGCTTAAATTGTTGCGTGCCAAATTCCCAGCTTGCGTGCCATTCAAATTGAGCAATTTTCTTTCAGCATTCTGATTTGTATCAGAGTGTGGGTTTTCTACTTTGTTTCTTCATTTTATAGTGGTTAATTCCTGCATTCGAGTTAGGTATAGGTTTGCTTAGTTAACATAGAGCTTAGTTTCAATTTTTGCAGTACATTCTAGGTTTTCAGCTTAGCTAGTGCTGAATTTCTGCAAATTGAATCTGAATCACTGCATATTTCGTTTCTGATTTCTTTTGTTTTTCAAGTTCTAATTTCAGTTTTACTTCCTTACCTTAATCTTGCTTAGTTCTTTCTTAATACCATTGTTTTTCAATCGAATCACTCAGTTTAAACAATTGAGCTGAAAGTTCACTTATTTCATAAGGTTGGTGATAGTTTTTGGCACAAAGAGTTGTCCCTTGCGTGCCAACTGCCTTGGATCCATTTGCATCGAATTTTAACTTGATTTTGTGGCATAAGTTTGTGTTTGAATCAATAAGTTTGAATTTACCTAATTCTGAATTTTGTGGGCAGTGATTGGCTTCCAAAAACATTGCATGCTAAATTGATATTTGTTGCTTGTGAAAATTTCGAATTTCTTTTGCATTGATTTGTCTTAGCTTGTTCATTTCCGAAACTTATCATAACTGCCTCTATATTTTAGATTAGTGATTGTTTCCAATTTGAATTTAGATTTAGTTTTCCAATTCGGTTAAGTTCCTTGTTTGATTTGGTTTACCATTAGTTGAGTTTTTCTTTAGTGCCAACTTCTTATTTAGTTCATTAGCTTAAGATCCTTACTTCTCCATTGCAATTTCATTTTCGATTATAACCCAAAACCCAATTACTTATTTGAAACCCCAAAAACACAAACGACACATAACCAAGCTCGAATCAAGCACTACAACTAGCCTCGAGAAAAATATGACCTGTGGCCCCTATATTACATTTTCAGATTTTGATTGTAAAAAGGGTTTCCAGCATTCATTCACATCTAAATTTGAGGCCCACATTCGTGACACATATTTTGGGCCCATCAAGAGGCTAATCTTTACTATCTTAATCTTGCTTATGCTTCTAACAATTTGCCTAAGTGTCTCATATCTAAAGAAGAAGAAGGATGGTTGTGTCACCGGAGACTTGGGCACATCAACATGAATAACATTGCATGAGTGGCAAAGGAGGAGTTGGTGAAGGGACTCCCTATGATCAAGTATGAAAAGACCAAGATGTGTGATGCATGACAAGAGGGTAAGCAATCAAAATCATCACATAAAGGTAAAACCTTAACTAACACTACTTTGCCTTTAGAATTATTACATATGGATCTTTTTGATTGTCATAGTACTCCTTCACTAGTAGGGAGTAAGTATTGTTTAGTTATTGTAGATGATTTTTCTAGATTTACTTGGGTATTTTTCATGAAACATAAGATTGATACCTTAGAGATTTTCATAGGGTTTAGTAAGAGGGTTGAAAATGAGAAACACCTCAAAATCAACCGCAATAAGAGTGACCATGGTGGGGAGTTTGAAAACTCAAACTTCTCACACTTTTTTCTAGAAAATGGGTACAAGCATGAATTTTCATGCCCAAGAACCCCACAACAAAATGGGGTAGTAGAGAGGAGAAATAGAGCCTTACAAGAAGCCGCTAGGACTATGCTTAATGCATATTCTTTACCTAGAGACATTTGGGCTGAAGCGGTAAATGCTGCTTGCTACATTCAAACCCAGGTTTTAATTCATAGGTTTTTAGGTAAAACTCCTTTGAATTGTGGAATGGAAGAATTCCACAAGTTCATTACTTTAGGGTCTTTGGATGTAAGGATTACATTCTAAACACCAAGGATGATTTAAGGAAGTTTGAATCTAAAGCGGATGAGGGGATTTTGGTTGGTTATTCATCCACTAGTAGGGGATATAGAGTCTACAACAAAAGGACCAAGGTAGTTGAGGAATCTTCAAATGTTGATTTTGATGAATCTACAAACACTTACCCTAGGAAAGCATCTATTGATAAGGACATTGAAGAAAGTCAACCCCTTACCCAAGAAACTCAAGACCTACATTTAGGGGGCAATGATCAAGGGGGAGAGAGAAGTACACTAGAGGATGAGGATCATGTAGTCAATGTGTTGGATCGAGAAGAACGATAGAGGGGGGGTGAATATCGTAAACCGTTTCGGATTCGAAAAGAGAATAGGCAGCGTAAAATAAAGAAACACAAATGCGAACTCAAGCGATTTTACTTGGATTGGAGTCACGGTCGGCTCCTACTCCAAGGCCCATGGTCGTTGACCGTTTACTGCGGGCAATTCTGTATATGCGCAAATGTTTACAAAGAAATTTTATAGTTGTAGTACAGTAAACTGAAAATTAAGCTCTTTCGTTACCGACGCCTGGTGTGGATTGTACTTCAGAGTAGAGGGTCGTCGTCAGTGCTTCAATCTCGAGATAGGAGGTTTCCGGAGTAGAGCGCTTGAGTCGAAGAGCGTAGTAGCGTTGGAAGAATGTGTTGAGAAGCCTTGGGGGTCGAGCTCCTTATATAGTGAGCTTGGGGGTGCCGGGGACTTTGGGGGAGCCCTCCACCTGTCACTTGATCCGACAAACTCTCGGTCAGCCATTATCCCTCCAGGATTGGGCTGAGGTTTGACGGGGGCACCCGGGGCGCAGGGGGGCCCCCGGGTTGACTCGGTCCGTTGGCTTCTCGCTGAGTTAAACTCTATCCGCTTCGTTGGCTTGGGCCCAGGGCGGCCGAGGCATCCGGGGCGCCCAGGAGCACGGGGGCGCCAGGGAGCATAGGGGGCCCCGCCCAGTGAGCTTCCGAAGCGTTTTCTTGCTCAACTCTTGTTTGGCTTTTACCTGGGGCGCCCGGGACCTTCCGGGCGCCCAACCCAGCTACTGCCTCTCTCCTTTGAGGCGTTCTGAGCTGCAGAAACTCTTTCCTTCAGTCTTGCATCCAGGGTTAGTACCAAACATGATAAAGCAAGTATGTTAGTGAGTCATACAGCCGTAGCTGTCTTGGTTCTGACTTTGGGTCTCCAAAATGGAACCCTAGGTCGAACCGATGCCTACTGTTCCCTTGATGGGGAACGCGCCCTCACCTACTCCTCTCAGGAGAATTTACCTGTTGCCAACCGACTACTTCGGTTGGACTTTTGCCCAGCAGTCCATCGCCAGGTGCCTTGCTGTCCTTCGCGAAGTCTTCAGTACCAAGCAGTCCTTCGCCTGGTGCCTAGCAGTCCTTCGCTAGGTCTTTGACTCCTAGCAGTCCTTCTCTAGGTGCCCATCAGTCCTTCGCTAGGACTTCAATCTGCACACTCAAGTAGCATGTTAGATAAACATAACATCTTAACCTTTGTCATTATCAAAACACAGGTTCGACTTGGGTGATGTCTGCACCAACAATCTCCCCCTTTTTGATTTATGGCAACCCGATTCAAAAAGTTAAGTTAATCAAGACAGGTGATATAACAGTTTCCTCCCCCTGGAAGGAATCTCCCCCTAGGTTTTTCAAAGGTTCGTGGGGTTTTGAAACATTTCTAAGTCTAAAGATGGAATTAATTTTTCAATACTTAGAAAATTTTTCAAAAGAAATTTTAGAAAACTATTTTCCAAAAAGAATTTGGTTGGGCACTTTGGAAAATTTATACTTAGAAAAAATTTCTAAAATATCTTCTGAAGTTTTAAGTTCTTTAGAAACACTTAAAAATTTTCAATCTTTTTAGTACTTTAGAAGTTTTATACTTAGAAACTTTTCTATTAGAGAAGTTTAGAAATAAGTACTTAGAGATATTTTGAACATAGCTTAAGTATAAGTACTTAGAAACTACTTTTGAAAACCGCTTGGGTCAAGTACTTAGAACCAATTTTGAAATTAACTTAGGTTAAGTACTTAGACAAAAAAAAATAGTTTTGAAAAACTTGGATTAAGTACTTTGAAACAGTTTTGAAAAACTTAAATAAAGTACTTTGAAACAGTTTTGAAAAACTTAGATAAAGTACTTTGAAAGAAGGATAAAGTTTTGAATACTTTTTGAAGAAAGGATAAAGTTTTGAAAATTTATTTTGTATTTTAATCAGTTTTGAAAAACTTAGAAAAACTACTTTGAAAGAAGGATAAAGTTTTGAATACTTTTTGAGGAAAGGATAAAGTTTTGAAATTTATTTTGAATTTTAATTTTCAATTTTGAATTTTGAAAAAAAAAATTTAAACTTTCTCTCCTTTCTTATCTCTCCCCCTTTACCATATATCAAAAACAAAGCAATATAGCAAAAAAAATAAATTGCATAAGGATATAACAAAAGAATAATGTGTTCTACTGAACCAATTTCAAGATATAAGCTAAACCAAATACATTTTAAATTATCTCTGTAGGGTGCTGTGTAACCTACTTAGCTACTTACTAACTATTATAAACAGTAGTTTTCGCTAGGGTTAGTCAAGTTAAGTGTTTTGTTCAAGTTAGATTTTCTAAACTTGACATTTAACCTGATTACTATTTAAGTTGTATTTAATGCCCCAATTACTGCAGATGCACTAACTTAAAGCATCTTGAATTAAGGCAAAGACCTAAGTATCTCAACCCATTCTAGGTTATCATTCAAAAGTACCCTAAGGTGCTTGTGATATGCTGTCTTCTAGATCTATATGTGCATGCAGTTCTAGGGTTAGGGCCTAGGCTAAGTCCAATTTCGAAAAAAAGCCTTAATTTTGAAGGGGGTTGTTTTTTGAAAGAAAACTAAGTCAAAAAAGAATTTGAAAAAGATTTTTCAAACTAAGTAAAAGCTGATTTTGAAAGCAAGTAAAGCTGAAAGAACAAAAAGAATAGAGTAAACCTATTCTACCAAGCATAATCCTAATAAAGATCAGTTAATCAAGAAAAGTAAATAGTCAACTCCATAAGTCAGCTGGTTAAACAGAGGACCAGCACAGTCATACAAGTTAAATATAAGTCAACCCTACTGAGTAGGGTAAGTCAAATAGTCAATAGTACAATGCCACTCTAATCTAGGAGGAGGGACCGGTGTGGCAAGATGAGGAGATTCGGGTTCCTTATATAGATGTTTTGGCTAGGGCGCCCCGGAGCTCCCGGGCGCCCCGGAGCTCCCGGGCACCCGAGACAGTGTCTACTGCCTTTGGCAGTGACCTAATGCTGGTCAGGGGCGCCCGTGAAGGCCCGGGCACCCTGGTCAGACTGGGATGGCAACTTTGCTGCCATTGACCGGTCCTTGGGGCACCCGCAATGGCCGAGGTGCCCTGGTTAGGGTGTCATGGCAGTTTTTCTGTCTTGAACGAAGTGAAAGTGTTGTGAGGGGCGCCCGAGGTGTCACGGGCGCCCGAGTTAGGTTGGAATTGACAACTTTGTTGTTTTGTTGACCATTTGACTATGGTTTAATTATTTTGACCATGGTAGGACATGATTTGACTGCTTTGACTATGGTTTGACTGCTTTGACCATGGTTTGACTGCTTTGACTACTATTAGGTTAACTCCGTTCTAAACTACAAGATTTAATGTTATTTAAACAATAATACAGATGTTAAATGAATTTTAATTAAGTTAAATTTTACCATCTCACCCATTCTAGAATTGTCAATCACATTTGCCTTATGGGTTTTTGTGAGACAGGTTTTAATAGATAGAATTATTTTGAAAAATCATGATTTATTTTGAAAACCTTAAATTAATTTTAAAAACAGTTGATTCTGAGTTTATTTTTTAAAAAAATGTTTGAATATACAAGTAACTGATAATTTGTGTTAGATTCGAATATGACAAAGAATAATTTGAATTTGAATTTCAAAAATTGGCTTCCAGGTCTTGGCGAGGCACTAGGCCTTCTTTGGCTATAGCCTTATTGGATCATCAACCCTTTCCTTGACAAAGCCTTTTAATGAAATTTCATTTTCAAAATTTTTTTTTGAAAGATTCTGATCTAACTAGTTTGGGTCTTGGATCGGTAGCTTCGGCTAGTTTCACCAATCTAAAGAGACCAAGTAATGTATACTTGACCTTATTAGAAGAGGCTTCCCTAACGTACTATCATCTCACCGCCACCCAATACTATGTTGTTCAAATTTCAGTTAAGTTGGTTCAGTCCTTAAACTAACCATTCCTAAGTCTAAGCATGGTAAATTGCAGAAATTAAATAAACAAGCAATCATGCAATTTAAAACAAGAATAGAAATTTATCTAACTATGAATATTGTTTTTAATTTGGCTCCCCCTGGACTAATGCCGCGATAATGGTTCGGCAAGATGTGAATCTTGTCCTTGGGGATCCAATACTGATTTGATCTAGTTTGTTTGTTCAGGCACAGTTTGGGTACCCATGCCTGAGCTTTAGGTCTGGACTGATTCAGTACAACATAGTATGATCTTTGTCTAGATTTGGTTCTATAGCCTAATCCGGATCGATTTAGAATCGACTTCTGTTTTTCAAGAATCATGTCAAGACCCTTGGAACCAGAAGTGAACCGTTCTAAGGCTGCTCTTAGGTCCTTGACTTGAGTTTTCAAGGAGGAGTTCTCTTTCTGAAGTTTTTCAACTTGAGTAGAGGTTCCTTCTTGAACCTTCTCAGTTAAGGATCTAAAGTCAGCTCCCTCTTTCAGGAGTTTTACTTCCTATTGGAGAGATTCGACTCGGAGTTTAGCTTTCGCCAAGTCTCGAGAAAGATACACAATTAATTCATTTAACTAATTTCTAGAAAAACCACTTACAGTTATTTCTCCATCCTTTGAAAATGTAAGTTTGCTGTCGTCCGGCTCCGATTCTGACTCGGTCTCGATTGCTTCTAGGGCAGTTAGTGCGAGCATGTCCGACTGTGGGACATCTTCTTCTTCTTCGGAGGAGGACTCGTCCCATGTTGCCTGAAGTGCCTTCTTCTTTCTCGTCTTCTTTGTTTCCTTCAGATTGGGGCATTCAGTCTTGTAGTGACCCTTCTTCTTGCACTCGTAACAGGTCACGTTTGGTTTGTTCTTTTCATTTGAGGGTTCAGCTGGTTCTTCCTTTCTTCGGCTGGCTTTCCTTCTGTTAGTCTAGTTCTTTAGTTCTTTGTAGTAGTCCCGGGCTAGCCAAACCAGCTTCGGTCGATTTCCCTCGCTGTCTTCTGAGTCTGAGTCTGAATCAGACTCGGGTGCAGGTTGAGGCTTCTTCTTGGTTGTCTTTCCAGCCTTACCTGCAACAAAAGCGATGCCTTTCTCGGCCAGATTGCAGTTAGTCTGCTCATGCAATTCTAATTCAGAAAATAGTTCATCTAACTTAATTTTAGAAAGATCCCTTGAAACTTTGTACGCATCTACCATAGATGCCCACAAAGTGTTTCTTGGGAATGTGTTAACGGCGTACCTTATCAGGTCACGGTTTTCTACCTTGTGACCGATGGTGTGTAGACTGTTCATCAGCTCCTGAATTCTGGCGTGGAGCTGAGCTGCAGATTCGCTGTCGTTCATCTTGATGGTGTACAGCTTGATCAGCAGAAGGTCCCTCTTGCTGATTCGGGTGTCGAAGGTGAAGGATCAATGTAGGCATGCAGAGCGGGGGGGGGGGGGTGAATGCACTTTCTTTGATCATTTTGATCTCTACAAAGATGTTAGCACAGCGGAAATAATATGCAAAAGAAATAACAATGCTAACAAAGTTCTTTTACTTGGTATCCACCCAGATAGGTGACTAATCCATGGATCCACGCTACGAGCAACACTTTTCACTATCGAAAAGTCTCCTTGAGGTGGAGAAACCTTTACAGCAAAAACTTCCTCTTTACAGATGTAGAAATATGATGTAGGAAGCAAAGATCACTCTACAATTGGGCAGCACTTTGTTACTGTACGGAACTGTACGTGCACGTGTAACGAGGAGCTCCTTTTATAGGTGAAAAGGATAGACTCGCAGTCTGTCCAGCCCCGCACCAGTCGACTGCCCCGAGGGCAGTCGACTGGCCCATCAATAAATGTTGTCCGACAACTAGCAAACAGCTAGCCAACGGCTAGTTTCGGGGTATACTAGTCGACTGCCCCAAGGCTAGTCGACTGGTCCGAAGCTGCGAACTTTCTGTGGGTTTTGGCAGTCGACTGCCACTGGGCCAGTCGACTGCCCTGCCTCCCAGCTCAGCTCCAGCCACTCCGGACCTTCTCCTTCGCGTATGCCTTCAGGTCTGCTCCCTTGGTTCGCCCTTTGAAGTCCTCTTCCTCTGGCTATCGTCCCTCGGATGCGCACGTAAGCCTTCCTTTGGCTTGCCTCCATGCCACCCTTCACGTGTGTCCTTGAAGTCCACTTCCCGGCTTGCCCTTGGAGCTCTCCTCCCTCGGCTCTCCTCCCTCGGATAGGTCCACCAAGTGTGATTCTCCAAGTCCTACAAACTCAATCACACAAATCAAATACAGCATAACACTCTAACTTTAAACCTATTCGCCCACACATCAAAACCATGATCTTCCAATCATTTAAGGGTCTATTGCCAATCTCCCCCTTTTTGATGTGTGGCAATATGTTTAAGTTAGAGATAAATAACAGCAATAGCAATTACAAAAGATTGCAATTGAAACATTATGAGACATAATAACCATAAGAGGTAACCTCCCCCTTAACCTATATCTTCTCCACAGTTTCAATTCTAATCACGTTCCAAGTTAAGTTTCCACTTAACAACATCAATATATATAAGAATGTAAGACATATTCGAACCTAAGAGGTACCTCCCCCTTAATCCATGTCTTCTCTCCAGATTTTAACCTTTCAAGGTCTAAGTTAGACAAAATACATAAAATCATCCATTTTAAGTTAAAATTCTAACTTAAACCACCTATTCTCCCCCTTTGACACCATCAAAATGATTGCCTCAAGCAACCAAACCCTATGGCATCAAATGCGAGAATTATTGATTTCTGAAATTTCTCACAGTTGCTGAAAAACAGGTGTGCTAGTCGACTGCCCATAGGGCAGTCGACTGATACGCTATCAGTCTGATTTCTTAAGTTTTCTGTCGAAATTCAGAAACTCCCAAAAAATTCCAGAAAATTCCAAAAATTGTAAAATTTTGCATACATATTTGAAATGTTATACTCTATCAGGGAAAATATTAAACCATATAAAATTTCAAACATACATGACTTTTGATAAAAATCCAAAACTTTTGAAAAACACTACATTTTGTATCAAATTTTGAAACCAAATTTGCTATTATATGACTTTGAAAAACATGGCAAAGTATGTAAAGCATAAAATGGTTTTCAAAGGTTTAAAATGTCCAACTATGATATTTGGCAGAGTGTCCATTGATTAAACACTTATCTCCCTCATAGTTGGTCTAGTTTTGATATTTTGATACTTTTAATGGTTCAACAATGTGCCACAAGCACAAGTGAGCCAAATGTATCAACCTAATGGATCAAGCACCCATTTTCAAAGCTATTGTGTCCAAGTTCATTTTATACTTCCACAAAACACATTCCAAGGCCTCTTCTTAAGGATGTAAACTCCGATTCGGGAAGAGGCTTGGTAAAGATGTCGGCTAGGTTCGACTTTGATTCAATATAGTGTAATTCTATGTCTGCCCTTGCCACATGGTCTTTAATGAAGTGATGTTTCACTTCAATGTGTTTTATCCTAGAATGATGAACCAGATTTTTAGTTAAGTTGATTGTGCTTACATTATCACACAAGACTTTGACCTTGGTGTAATGTAGCTCATAGTCCTCTAAGGTGTGCATGATCCAAAGGAGTTGGGAAACACACCCACCCATTGCCACATATTCTGCTTCCGTTGTTGATAGGGCAAAACATGGTTGTTTCCTACTACTCCAACTAACTAAGGAAGACCCAAGGAATTGACATCCTCCACTTGTACTCTTCCTATCTAACTTACACCCCGCATAGTCCGAGTCGGTGTATCCAATTAGGTCAACATTAGGGGTTCTAGGATACCAAAGTCCGACGTTTAGGGTCCCTTTCACATACCTTAGGATCCTCTTGACTACAACCAAATGGGACTCTTTGGCACACGATTGGTACCTTGCACATATACCTACCACAAAAAGTATGTCGGGTCTACAAGCGGTTAGGTATAGGAGGCTACCAATCATACTCCTATAGTGTTTAGAGTCTACCATTATGCCTTCAATGTCACTATCCATTTTCACATTAGTTCCTATGGGTGTAGATGCTTCCTTAGCATTTTCTAAATCAAATTTCTTTAACATCTCCTTAGCATATTTGGTTTGAAATACATGTGTACCTTCATTAGTTTGCTTAACTTGAAGGCCTAAGAAAAAGGTTAACTCTCCCACAAGACTCATCTCAAATTCATCTTCCATACACTTGATGAATTCTTGTAGGAAGTCATTATTTGTTGACCCAAAAATGATATCGTCTACATAGACTTGGGCAACAAATATATCCTTATCCTTAGATTTTAGGAACAATGTAGGGTCAATTGTTACTCTTCTAAATCCCTTAGACACCAAAAATGAAGAAAGTCTCTCATACCAAGCCCGGGGAGCTTGTTTCAATCCATACAAGGCTTTCCTTAATTTGAATACGTGTCTTGGATAGTTGGGGTCCTCAAACCCTGGGGGTTGTTCTACATACACCTCTTCCTTAATGATCCTGTTTAGGAATTCCGACTTCACATTCATTTGGTGAAGTGTGAAACCCATGTGAGCGGCATAGGCTAGTAGAATTCTAATTGATTCTAACCTAGCTACGGGGGCATAGGTCTCATCATAATCTAATCCCTCAACTTGGTTAAACCCCCTAGCTACCAATCTAGCCTTGTTCCTAGTGATTTTACCTTGGTCATCTAGTTTGTTCCTAAAAACCCATCTTGTGATTACAATAGTACAATCAGTGGGCCTAGGAACTAACTCCCAAACTTCACTCCTCTCAAATTGGTTTAGCTCTTCTTGCATGGCCAAAACCCAATCAACATCTCCCAAAGCTTCATCAATGGTTTTGGGTTCTAATTTGGAGATTAGAGCTATTTGACTCTTTTGATCCCTAATGTAGGACCTAGTCCTTACTCCTTGAGTGATATCACCCACTATTTGGTCAGTAGGGTGATCATGGTGATGTCTCAAGGGTCTAGAGGTTGTAGGTTCATTTACTCCTCCTTCCTCATCCTCTAGTGCACTTCTTACTCCCCCTTGATCATTGCCCTCCAAATGTAGGTGTTGGATTCTTTGGGCAAGGGGTTGGGCTTCTTCTATATCCTTATCAATAGAAGCCTTTCTAGGGTAAGTACTAGTGGTTTCATCAAATTTGACATTTGAGGACTCCTCAATCACTTTTGTCCTCTTGTTGTACACTCTATAACCCCTACTAGTCAATGAATACCCTACTAAGATTCCTTCATCGGCTTTTGACTCAACTTTTCTTAGGTCGTCTTTGGTATTTAAGATGTAAGCTTTACATCCAAAGACCCTAAGATAGTGGATTTGGGGTACCCTTCTATTCCAAAGTTCAAAGGGTGTTTTTCCTAAAACCTATGTACCAACACCCGGTTCTGGATATAGCAGGCGGTGTTAACCGCTTCGGCCCAAAAGTAGCTAGGAAGAGAGTATGTGTTGGTGCAGAAAGCACCAAAGTCAAACCTGTGTTTTGATAATGGCAACAGGGTTCAAAAGTTAAGTCTCACTTGTTGTCTAACAAGTTACTCTAGTGTGCAGGTTAAAAAGTCCTAGCGAAGGACAGCTAGGCACTGGCGAAGGAATGCCAGGGTAAAAACCCAAGCGAAGGACTGCTAGGCACTGGCGAAGGAATGCCAGGGAACAAAGTCCTAGCGAAGGACTGCTAGGCACCAGGCAAAGGACAGCTTGGGACTAAAGCCCTAGCGAAGGACTGCTAGGCAACGGGCGAAGGACAGCTCGGTATCCAAGACCTGGTAAAGGACCGCCAGGCAAAAGTCCAACCAGAGGAACGGTTGGCATCAGGTAAATTCGCCCGAGAGGAGTAGGTGAGGACACGTTCCCCGTCGAGAGGGAACAGTAGGCGTCGGTTCGACCTAGGGTTCCATTTAGGAGACCCAAAGTCAGAACCAAGACAGCTAAGGCTGTATAAAATATTAATTTTTTTGTTTTTTGGACTAACCCTGGATGCATGACCGAAGGACTGAGTGTCTGCAGCTCAGAGAGCCTCAAAGGAGTGAGGCAGAAGCTGAGCAGGGCGCCCCAGATGTTCCGGGCGCCCCCAAGGTGAACACAAATTAGCAGGAGCAAAAACGCGCTTCGACAGTTATCTGTCAGGGCGCCCCGGGTGTTCCGGGCGCCCCCACTCCTCCGGGCGCCCCACATGCTGCGGGCGCCCCCAGCACCAACTGCCAAAGCAGCTCCCTTCGAAGCCAGCAGATGAAACTTTGACCCGGTCAATCTGGGCGCCTCTAGCGCTCCGGGCGCCCCGGTCAAAACTTATCCCGAAGGTAAAGGGATCAGCAGCTGACCGAGAAGTTGCCGGATCAACCGACACGTGGGGGGGGCGCCCCCGACATTCCGGGTGCCCCCAGACCCTATATAAAGGGCCCTCGACCCCAGGCTTCAAAGCATCACTTGATTCAACGCTTCAACGCTCTTCTACTCTCGCGCCTTGCTCCGGAAACCTCCCAACTCGAGCCGACGACGTCCTGCTGTTCCGGAAAAAGTCAATCTACTCCGGACATCGGTAAAGAAGAGTGATTTTTAATTTACTGCACTTATTCCTGTAATCAATCTTTGTAAACTGCTTTTGCGCCTCATATAGAATTGCCCAAAGTAAACAATCAAAGATCGTGGGCCTTGGAGTAGGAGTCGACCTAGGCTCCGAACCAAGTAAAAATCACTGTGTCTGCGTGTTTTATTTTTTATCTTCCGCTGTGCAAATTCTCTATCTTAAATCCGAACGTTTTCCGATATTCACCCCCCCTCTATCGGTTCTCTCGATCCAACAAGTGGTATCAGACCGGGGAAGTTCAAACTTGGTGCAACCACCAGTTTGAAAATTTTTTGGATTTATTCTTATTTTTTTTCTCGTTCAAATTTCTTCTAAGTTTTTTTGTTCGAAATTTTTCCGTTAATTGAGGTTGGTGCAACACCTTTCGATATTTTATTTTCTTATCCCGCACTGCTAATCCAAGACCAAGTCTTGGGAATTTTTTTTTGTTAGTTTTTTTTTTCAGGTTAAATGGCCATGCAAGAAGGATTTAGCACCGCCAGACCTCCACTTTTTAGTGGAGAAGACTTTTCTTACTGGAAAAGTCGAATGGAGGTCCACCTGAAAACTCAAGTGGACATGTGGATTATCATCTAGTCCGGACTGGAGATACCCAAAAATGCTGAAGGACTTCCTCAAAGCTACACAGAGTGGGACACCGCTTTGAAACGAAGAATCGAAGCAGATACAAAGTGTTAGTGATATGAGAGAAGTGTCCTAAGGCAATCGCCTTATGATGTAAACATTTATTTTAATAAATGATAATTCACTATTTGAGTATACATGTTTTGTGTATTTGATTGGGATCTTGAACTCATCTACTGAATGTCCGCAATACAACTCACAGCATAAGAGAATTTGTGATGGGATCACAACTAGTGATTATCTCTAATGTGCAATTGTGAAGTATTGAAATTATCCCTAGTCGATGAATTGATAAAAACGGACACTATCAATTCTGTTGAGACTAGCATGGGTTATTCTCTAATCAGCTGATTCTCACTAGCTGGTGACATTGGGATGTCCGGAGATAAACATGGATGCTAGTTAAGGGAACTAGTTCATTGGACTGACTAGCTGTAAGACTTCATATGGGAATCTACATGTAGATATGTCAATGAAGATCTTACTGCGGCTTAAGTGCGATGTTCCTTTGACTTGCGGTGTTCAAGTCATCTTGGTCATGGAGACTTATACTTTGGCATCTTAAGCAAGCATCTCCAAGGAGGTGTGGACCCAGGATGATTGGGTATAAGCCGAAGTGCCCGAAGATGTTTGAACAGCCTACAAAGGATTCACCACTCCTTGCGAGGAGATGTATACCCAGGCCTATCGTCGGATTGTTACTCAAAGCCTCTGGCCAGAGCAGATCATGTTAAGAGTGCGAGTCTCTTAAATACATGAGAGTAATTAGAAATCCAAAGGACGAGGAAGACACTACTTGGGCTAGGTGTGACGTAGTCAGCCTAGTGGGGACTGACACCATAGACCGTGTCCTGAACCAAGTGGGTATAAGGTGGTGAAGGGAATGAGGCACGATTCATTAGAGCTGCTGAAGGGTTTCAGAATAATTTCTTCTGGGGTCAAACCGTTGATCTTTCGATTAATTGGGGATCATGATGTACTACTAGGTGCCACTCATGATCGATCTATAATTAATGGGTTAATTATAGACGGCCAACATAAATCGAAAGCCTATTTAGTCACACGCAATACGAGTAATCCGAGGGATTTAAAACGAGTTGAAAATTGGATTTTCCGATCAAGAGAAACAAGTCGAATCTGAGTTAATCAGAGGCGCAATGGAAGCTAAAAATGGCTAAGTCTTTTGAAGGCTTTTTGGGCGAATTAAATGAGTTTAATTCGCGACCGGTTCGGGTTGGTTTGGCCGGCCAAAGGAGGTGCTAACCCTCCTTGTGGTGGCCGTCCATTAAAGGAGATTAAACCAATTTAATTGGTTTAATTAATAAAATAAATCTAGCGCGGTTTATTTTATAAATTATGGATAAATAAATTTGTATAAAGAAAATTTATATAAATAAATTTGTAGAAATTTATTCTTTTTATGGAAGTTAAAATAATCCATGAATTGGTTTATTTTAATTTTATAAAATCAATTATGAATTTATTTTATCATAATAAGAAAGTTTATAAATTTCTTATAAAAAATTTATTCCATAATTTAAAGAGAGAAAAGAATAAGTTTTATTATAAATTAGTTTATAATAAAGACTTGGTTTAAACGGAATAATTAGTTAAGAAAATTTATAGGATAAATTTCTTATAACTAATTCCGTTTAGAGAGAGACTTAGCAAAGAGTTGCTACTATATAAAGGAACCAAAGGCTAGCCCTTTAGATCAATCAATTAATCAAGAGATTAATTAGAGCTCTCCCTCTCTCTCTTTTATTCTCTTCTCTCCTCATCTTCTTCTCCTTCACATTAGGGCCGGCGCCCCATCCTTGTGGATTAGGGCCGGCGCACACAACCATCATCCAAGGGAGTTGGCGTGAGCTTTCAAGGAGAAGGAGAACCCGAACACGAAGAAGAAGAAGCGGATAGCGACTCCTCTCTTCTCGGAATTCGATTCCGTTACTTCGTTGGTTAGTTTTCCTAATTTTTCTCTTGTCCTTCTAGTTGTGCCTTTCGAGAATCTAGTAGTTCTCGTCGGCACAAAACTCGTGACTTTGTGAAGTCATCCCGAAGAGAACTCGGCGTGGACGCGAATAGAGGCGGAGCTTCCAAGGGACGCTACGGTTGGATCTCGTCCCTTACTTCGAGTTACGAGAGGTACTTAGTAAATTTGTTTACTATTCGCAATGTTTTATTTTATGATTATGTCAACACACCATAAGATTGCATGCTAGATACGAAGTTAAAATAATTTAGGAAATTATTTTATGCAAACTCTTCCGCTGCACGTAAAAATTTTAAATTTTACGAACTCGTATCCTTGTCGACATGCACCCGGTCCCAACAGTGGTATCAGAGCCGGTTAGTGTTCGACTTAATCATATAATTGTTTTGTGGAAAACTTTGTCATGATCTCAATTTCGGAAAATTTTTCCAATTATGGAAACTTTCAAATTATAATAAATTTTAGAATTAGGAATTTCAAAGTTTGGAAATCCTCATGAAATTTCGCAAACGTTTGAAATTTTCTAGTTTCTAAATTTTTATAATAATTGTGAAATTTTCCCATCTTTGGAAACTTTCCAATTTTGGAAATTTTTCTATTTTAGAAATTTTCCAACTTTGGAAATATGTAAGTTTTCTTTGTACCAGAAACTTACAATTATTCTGAAAACCTATTTTCGAAATCTCGCAATTTTGGGCACTTTCTTTAAGAAAGTCTAGACAAATTCATGGACAGTTAATTGATAATTAAATTTGAATTGGTTTTTAAATTGACAACAAATTCTTTATTTTGGATTGAGCCTCGGGGAGCCGTCCAATTTAAAGTTAGATGTTGTAATTTAATTTCCCAATTTTTAATTGAAATTGTCATGTTTGATTTGGATTGAGCCTCGGGGAGCCGTCCAATTGGATTTACAACACTTTACTTTTCTTTGGGTATCTGAGCCTCGGGGAGCCACCCTTAGAAAACGATTTGTTGTAATTAATCAATCCATGAATAAAATATGTTTTAAGAGGTGATGCTCTTACATATTGTTGTCTCCAAAATTAATTAGGAAATTGGTTTCCTATAGAGTTTTCTTAAATGAGATTTTCATGAAAATAATATGTAGTTGAATTAAGGGATTTGTCTCTTAATTTAATAAGATTTGATTTAGAGAAATCAAAGTCTTGAACATATTATTTCCGAAATTAATTATGACAATTTAGGAAATTGTTTCCCAAAGCAATTCCTTTAATAAAGTGTGAAATTAGAATTAAGGAAATCCGGTTCTTAATTCAATTCATGAGACTTGATAAATTAAGTCACATACATACTTTATTAAGGAAATCGTTAGTCATGACATATGTCATGAATGTGCATAGAAAAGATGAGACCAAAACCCCTTACAAAATATTAAGGCCAACACCTTCCATTAATATGGTTAGAATCGGAGTTTTGTTTCTCGCTTGGGTTGATGGACACATCCATTCCCGACTTGAACCTTAACATGTTCA
This sequence comes from Boesenbergia rotunda, assembly GCA_024364735.1. NCBI lineage: Eukaryota > Viridiplantae > Streptophyta > Magnoliopsida > Zingiberales > Zingiberaceae > Boesenbergia > Boesenbergia rotunda. The sequence goes on along the minus strand of JAGFNQ010001977.1, from coordinate 495,042 downwards.
AACCATGGAATTAGTTTATGAATAATATAGTTGGAGTCAGAGGTTAATCCTTAGTTTTGGTTGTTGGACACATCCAAGCCTGACTAAATGGTTGAATGAGCTCCAACCATATTAAAACTATTTCTTGATTAATGGGTCAGCCTTAAGCTTGGAGCATCGATTTGTTGTGCCACAGCCAAGGTCGATGTAAAGAGAGGTGCAGTTGGGTGCTATGTATATGATGCATACTTGTTAATGAGTTAACAACCCAATGATTTATGCAAACATTCAATTAGTTGATAGCATAACGTGATAGTTACATATATGTGATATGTAATCGGTATAATTACCTACCTTCATAGCTAAGGAAAACTTGATGGCCACAGCCATGGTGATTCTTATCTATGGTTGGATATCAACCTATTTGGAGATGTTCCTACGATCTCCCGAATTGATAATAAGGGTTATTCAATTTGAAAAATAAATAGGATTTTATTTATGTATGTTGATACATTCTTTAATAAATCTTCTCACATAATCTCAATTTGTATTTCTAGGATAATCACTCGATCATGTCTTCTCTGAACTTGCGTTCCATTTTGGACACAAATAAACTGACTGGGCCGAACTACATGGACTGGCTTCGAAACCTGAGGATAGTCCTCAAGGCAGAGAAGCTTGCTTATGTCCTTGAAGAACAACTTCCCACCCATCCTCCAGAGAATGCAACTCCAGACCAATTGTTGGCCTATCAGAAACATGTGACCGATTCTGAACTTGCGAGTTGCATCATGCTAGCCTCTATGGTACCTGAGTTGCAAAAGCAACATGAGCATATGGATGCTAATACCATCATCTTCCATCTTCATGAGTTGTTTGAAGAGCAAGCGAGATCCGAAAGGTTCGAGGTCTCCAGACTCCTCTTCACCACTAAGATGCAGGAAGGCACTTCTGCCTCGCAGTTTGTGTTAAAAATGTTGGGGTACATTGAGCGACTGAGCGCACTCGGTTTTGCAATGGATCATGAACTAAGTATTGACTTAATTCTGAGTTGTTTGTCCAAGAGTTGTTCACAATTTGTGATGAACTATCGGATGAACAAACTGGAGACTACCATTCCTGAGTTGATCAACATGCTGAAGACTGTGGAGCCTTCTGTAAAGCCAGATCAAAAAGCAGTACTGTTAGTTGGTTCCTCGAAGAAAGGTTCTAAGAGGAAGGCCAAAGAACAGAACAAAGGGAAGAAGAAAAAGGCCAAGAAAACTGAAAAGAAACCAAAAGGAACTTGCCATCACTGTGGCAAGGAAGGTCACTGGCGAAGAAACTGCAAGATTTATCTTGAGTCCGTGAAGAAGAAGGCATCCGATGCCCCATCCTCTTCAGGTATCTTCGTTATTGAATGTCACTCTATTTCCTCAGATACCTGGGTACTTGATACTGGGTGTAGCTCACATATATGTAATGACATACAGGGGCTAAGGAATAGAAGAAGGCTCGTCAAGGGAGAAGCGAATTTGCGGGTTGGAAATGGAGCAAGGATTGCTGCTATTGCCATCGGAACATATTTGCTAAAGCTCCCAACTGGACGTGTCTTAGAATTGGATAATTGTTATTTCGTTCCTTCATTAATAAAGAACATTGTATCTATTTCATGTTTGAATGAAAAGGTTATCATTTAACTTTCAGTAACAATTGTTGTTACATAACTTTAAATGGCGTTCTTTATGGGAATGGAACTTTGTGCAATGGCATCTACACGTTAGATTTATCCAGTGACGTTTTCAATATCGAAGTAAGCAACAAACGTGCTCGAATAGATAATCAAATAGACTCCTACACGTGGCACTGTCGTCTTGGCCATATAAGTAAGAAACGCATGACCGAATTACACCGATGTGGAATTTTGGAATCATTTGAACCCGGTTCATTTGATACATGCGAATCATGCTTAAAAGGCAAGATGACCAAATTACCCTTTCCCGGAAAAGGTAATCCAGTGGGAGAATTGCTTGGTCTAATACATACCGATGTATGTGGACCAATGTCAACTCTTTCACAAGGAGGCTATAGCTACTTCATCACCTTCATCGATGATCACTCACGATTCGGGTATGTGTTCTTGATGAAACACAAATCTGAAGCCTTTGAGAAATTCAAAGAGTTCAGAAATGAAGTAGAGAAACAGCTTGGCAAAAGTATTAAAATACTTCGATCCGATCGAGGTGGTGAATACTTAAGTCAAGAGTTTCAAGATTATCTAAGGGACAATGGGATATTGTCCCAATGGACTCCGCCGTATACACCACAGCATAATGGTGTATCTGAGAGGCGCAACCGAACCTTGATGGACATGGTTAGGTCTATGATGAATCATGCAACTCTTCCAAAATCCTTTTGGGGCTATGCACTTAAGACAGCTGTTTACTTGCTAAACAGAGTCCCGACCAAGGTAGTCTCTACTACTCCATATGAGATTTGGAATAGTAAGAAACCTCACTTAACTCACCTTAAGATATGGGGTTGTCCTGCTTATGTGAAGCGGGTTGTATCAGACAAATTGGATGCTAAGTCTGATAAATGTCTATTTATTGGATACCCTAAGGAAACGAAGGGTTACCAATTCTATCATCCCTTGGAACAAAAGGTGTTTGTTTCAAGGCATGCTGTATTTCTAGAGAAAGAGTTTCTTTTGCAAGAAAACAGTGGGAGTGGGATTGAATTGATGAAGTTCAAGAAACTCCAATAGACATCACAGAGACACCTAGTCTAGGCCCACAACCGATAATTCATAGTGATGAGCTATCAGTTGAACCTAAAACTACACCACCTCTTCGTAGGTCTGATAGGACACGCAACATTCCAGAGAGATACGGATTTCTCGTAAGTGAATCGAACGACGTGTTGCTCATTGGCGATGACGAACCTATCAGTTATGAAGATGTTCTGAAAAATTCAGAAAGGGACAAATGGCTTGAGGCCATGAAGTCGGAAATGGATTCCATGTATGAAAATCAAGTATGGGACTTGGTTAACCCACCTGAAGGGATTAAACCCATAGGGTGCAAGTGGGTTTTCAAGAAGAAAACCGACATGGAAGGTAATGTTGTTACCTTTAAGGCTAGATTAGTGGCAAAAGGATATCGTCAAAAACAAGGAATTGATTATGACGAAACCTATTCGCCAGTAGCTATGCTTAAATCCATTCGGATGCTCCTAGCCATAGCAGCTCATTATGATTATGAGATATGGCAAATGGATGTGAAAACAGCTTTCCTTAATGGAAACCTACTTGAGGATGTATACATGATACAACCTGAAGGTTTCACATCGGTTGATAAAACCAAGGTATGCAAGCTTCGACGATCCATATATGGACTAAAGCAAGCATCTAGGAGCTGGAACATCCGTTTTGATGAGACAATCAAAGAGTTTGATTTCTCACAAAATCCTGACGAACCTTGTGTGTACAAGAAGGTTAGTGGGAGTGCAGTCGTATTCCTAGTATTATATGTCGATGACATCTTACTTATAGGAAACGATATATCAGTTTTACAGACAGTTAAGATTTGGTTGTCCAAAACTTTCTCCATGAAAGACCTGGGAGAAGCAACCTATATCCTTGGGATTAGAATCTATAGAGATAGATCAAAACGGTTGCTTGGTCTTTCGCAGTCTACATATATAGACCGAGTGCTAAAAAGGTTTAGCATGTCGGAATCCAAGAAAGGTTACCTTCCCATCAGGCATGGGATCAACCTTTCGAAGTCTATGTGTCCGCGCACAGAAGACGAGAGGATTAGCATGAATAAGATTCCCTATGCATCCGCAATAGGATCTATCATGTATGCTATGTTATGTACTAGGCCCGATGTATCGTATGCTCTGAGCGTCACGAGCAGATACCAATCTGATCCAGGAATGGATCATTGGGCGGCTGTTAAACAATCCTTAAGTACTTAAGAAGAACTAAGGATGTATTTCTAATATATGGAGAAGGAGATTTGATAATACGTGGGTATACAGATGCCAGTTTCCAGACAGATAAGGATGACTCCAAATCGCAGTCTGGATACGTATTTACTTTGAATGGAGGCGCAGTAAGTTGGAAGAGTTCCAAACAAGACACTGTAGCGGATTCTACCACGGAAGCGGAATATATCGCAGCTTCGGAAGCAGCAAAGGAAGCAGTCTGGATCAAGAAGTTTGTCTCCGAACTTGGCGTGGTTCCAACCATTGATGAAGCAGTGCCGGTATACTGCGACAACAATGGAGCTATTGCACAAGCAAAGGAACCAAGGTCTCATCAGCGATCCAAACACGTGCTTCGACGCTATCATCTGATCAGAGAGATTATAAGTAGGAATGACATACAAATTGAGAGAGTTCCCACTGAAAGGAATATAGCGGATCCTTTAACTAAGGCCTTGCCTCAAAACAAGTTTGAGGGTCATGTTAGAGCCTATGGTATTGGATACCGTAGCGATTGGCATTAGGCCAAGTGGGAGTTTGTTAGTGATATGAGAGAAGTGTCCTAAGGCAATCGCCTTATGATGTAAACATTTATTTTAATAAATGATAATTCACTATTTGAGTATACATGTTTTGTGTATTTGATTGGGATCTTGAACTCATCTACTGAATGTCCGCAATACAACTCACAGCATAAGAGAATTTGTGATGGGATCACAACTAGTGATTATCTCTAATGTGCAATTGTGAAGTATTGAAATTATCCCTAGTCGATGAATTGATAAAAACGGACACTATCAATTCTGTTGAGACTAGCATGGGTTATTCTCTAATCAGCTGATTCTCACTGGCTGGTGACATTGGGATGTCCGGAGATAAACATGGATGCTAGTTAAGGGAACTAGTTCATTGGAGTGACTAGCTGTAAGACTTCATATGGGAATCTACATGTAGATATGTCAATGAAGATCTTACTGCGGCTTAAGTGCGATGTTCCTTTGACTTGCGGTGTTCAAGTCATCTTGGTCATGGAGACTTATACTTTGACATCTTAAGCAAGCATCTCCAAGGAGGTGTGGACCCAGGATGATTGGGTATAAGCCGAAGTGCCCGAAGATGTTTGAACAGCCTACAAAGGATTCACCACTCCTTGCGAGGAGATGTATACCCAGGCCTATCGTCGGATTGTTACTCAAAGCCTCTGGCCAGAGCATATCATGTTAAGAGTGCGAGTCTCTTAAATACATGAGAGTAATTAGAAATCCAAAGGACGAGGAAGACACTACTTGGGCTAGGTGTGACGTAGTCAGCCTAGTGGGGACTGACACCATAGACCGTGTCCTGAACCAAGTGGGTATAAGGTGGTGAAGGGAATGAGGCACGATTCATTAGAGCTGCTGAAGGGTTTCAGAATAATTTCTTCTGGGGTCAAACCGTTGATCTTTCGATTAATTGGGGATCATGATGTACTACTAGGTGCCACTCATGATCGATCTATAATTAATGGGTTAATTATAGACGGCCAACATAAATCGAAAGCCTATTTAGTCACACGCAATACGAGTAATCCGAGGGATTTAAAACGAGTTGAAAATTGGATTTTCCGATCAAGAGAAACGAGTCGAATCTGAGTTAATCAGAGGCGCAATGGAAGCTAAAAATGGCTAAGTCTTTTGAAGGCTTTTTGGGCGAATTAAATGAGTTTAATTCGCGACCGGTTCGGGTTGGTTTGGCCGGCCAAAGGAGGTGCTAACCCTCCTTGTGGTGGCCGGCCATTAAAGGAGATTAAACCAATTTAATTGGTTTAATTAATAAAATAAATCTAGCGCGGTTTATTTTATAAATTATGGATAAATAAATTTGTATAAAGAAAATTTATATAAATAAATTTGTAGAAATTTATTCTTTTTATGGAAGTTAAAATAATCCATGAATTGGTTTATTTTAATTTTATAAAATCAATTATGAATTGATTTTATCATAATAAGAAAGTTTATAAATTTCTTATAAAAATTTATTCCATAATTTAAAGAGAGAAAAGAATAAGTTTTATTATAAATTAGTTTATAATAAAGACTTGGTTTAAACGGAATAATTAGTTAAGAAAATTTATAGGATAAATTTCTTATAACTAATTCCGTTTAGAGAGAGACTTAGCAAAGAGTTGCTACTATATAAAGGAACCAAAGGCTAGCCCTTTAGATCAATCAATTAATCAAGAGATTAATTAGAGCTCTCCCTCTCTCTCTTTTATTCTCTTCTCTCCTCATCTTCTTCTCCTTCACATTAGGGCCGGCGCCCCATCCTTGTGGATTAGGGCCGGCGCACACAACCATCATCCAAGGGAGTTGGCGTGAGCTTTCAAGGAGAAGGAGAACCCGAACACGAAGAAGAAGAAGCGGATAGCGACTCCTCTCTTCTCGGAATTCGATTCCGTTACTTCGTTGGTTAGTTTTCCTAATTTTTCTCTTGTCCTTCTAGTTGTGCCTTCCGAGAATCTAGTAGTTCTCGTCGGCACAAAACTCGTGACTTTGTGAAGTCATCCCGAAGAGAACTCGGCGTGGACGCGAATAGAGGCGGAGCTTCCAAGGGACGCTACGGTTGGATCTCGTCCCTTACTTCGAGTTACGAGAGGTATTTAGTAAATTTGTTTACTATTCCGCAATGTTTTATTTTATGATTATGTCAACACACCATAAGATTGCATGCTAGATACGAAGTTAAAATAATTTAGGAAATTATTTTATGCAAACTCTTCCGCTGCACGTAAAAATTTTAAATTTTACGAACTCGTATCCTTGTCGACATGCACCCGGTCCCAACACAAAGGTGACTCAGACTCTTTAATGTGGCTTGACAAAAGAGGAGCTAAACCGAGTGGGCCCCTTCAACAGTGCCAAGGAGCTATGGGCAAAACTGATCGAGCTGTATGAAGGAACATCAGACACTCGGATCAGTAAGAGAGATCTGCTCCTAAACAAACTGTACACCATCAAGATGGCCGACAACGAAACAGCAGCCCAACTCCACGCACGAATCCAAGAATTGATGAATGGTCTTCACACTATAGGTCACAAGGTCGAAAACCGTGACCTAATAAGGTATGCCTTAAATGCTTTCCCTAGAAATACCTTGTGGGCATCTATGGTAGATGCATACAAGGTTTCAAGGGATCTCTCTAAAATTAAATTAGATGAATTGTTTTCCGAGTTAGAACTTCATGAATAGACTAACTGCAATATGGTCGAGAAAGGTATTGCCTTTGTTGCAGGAAAAGCTGAAAGGAAAACAAAGAAAAAGCCACAACCTAAACCCGTGTCTAACTCAGACTCAGACTCAGAAGACGAAGAAGGAGATTGACCGAAGCTGGTCCGATTGGCCCGAAGCTACTATAAAGAGTTAAAGAACCAAACCAACAAAAAGAAGGCCAACCGAAGAAAGGACGAACCAGCTGAACCCACAAATGACAAAAACAAGTCCAACGTGACTTGCTACAAGTGCAAGAAGAAGGGCCACTACAAGACGGAGTGTCCAAACCTAAAGGAGATCAAAAAGACAAGAAGAAAGAAAGCGCTCCAAGCAACATGGGACGAATCTTCCTCAGAAGAAGAAGAAGAAGCACCCCAGTCTAACCTTCTAGCCCTGACCGCCTCAGAAGAAGTCGGGACCGAGTCAGAATCTGAACAAGATGACGGCAGACTATCCTTTTCAGAAGACGGCGAAATCAAGGTAAGTGGTTTCAATAGAAGTCAATTAAACGAACTTATTTCTTATCTTTCTCGAGATTTGGCGAAAGCCAAACTCCGAGTCGAATCCCTCCGACAGGAAGTAAAACTCTTGAAAGAGGGAGCTGACTCTAAATCCTTAACCGAGAATGTTCAAGAAGGAACTCCTACTCAAGTTGAAAAACTTGAGAAAGAGAACTCCTCCCTGAAAACTCAGGTTAAGGATCTTAGAGCTGCCTTAGAACGATTCACTTCTGGTTCCAAGGGTCTTGACATGATTCTTGGAAAACAGAAGTCCGTTCTAAATCGATCCGGACTTGGCTATAGAACCAAATCCCGACAAAGAGCTTACTTTGCTGTACTGAATCAGTCCAGAGGTAAAATTCAGGCATGGGTACCTAAACTGTACCTGAATAAACCAACTGGATCAAATCAGTATTGGATCCCCAAGGACAAGATTCACATCTTGCCTAATCATTACCATGGCTTTAGTCCAGGGGGAGCCAAACTGAAAACTATATTTATTGTTAGATAAAAGTTAATATTTGCTTGCAATCTGCTTGATTGATTGTTTATTTAATTTCTGCAATTTACCATGCTTAAACTTAGGTTAATATAAGGACTAAACAAGCTTAACTGAAACTTGATAACATAGTATTGGGTGGAGGTGAGATGATAGTACGTTAGGGAAACCAATTCTAATAAGATCAAGTTTACTTGGTCTCTTTAGACTGGTGAAACTAGCCGAAGCTACCGATCCAAAATCCAAACTAGTTAGACCAGAACTTTTTCAAAAATTAATTTTGAAAATGAAATTTCATTAAATGGCTTTGTCAAGGAAAGGGTTGATGATCCAATAAGGCTACAGCCAAAGAAGGCCTAGTGCCTCGCCAAGACCTGGAAGCCAATTTTTGAATTTCAAATTCAAATTACTTTTTGTAAAATTCAAATCTAACACAAATTTTCAGTTAAGTTAGATTCAAACATTTCCTTTGAAAATAAATTTAACTGTTTTCAAAAATTTAATTTAAGGTTTACAAAATAAATAATAATTTTTCAAAATAACTTTACTTATCAAAATCTGTCTCACAAAACCTATAAGGCTAACGTGATTGAAAACCCTAGATTGGGTGAGACAGTAGGATTAAGACTCAATTGGAAATTCTTTGATGCCTAAATTATGAGTTAATCCTGTATTTCAGATCATAGTCAAACCATGGTCAACACAGTCAAACCATGGTCAACATGGTCAAACCATGGTAAACGTGGTCAAATCATGGTCAACACGGTCAAACCATGGTCAAACCGATTAAACCATGGTTAAATGATGACAAGACATAAAATTTATCTTTACCTATACTATCTCGGGCGCCCGGAACCACGCGGGCGCCCCCATCACAATCACTGCAGCCAAAGCTGCAAAAGCAGCCTGACTCGGGCGCCCGGAGCACTCCGGGCGCCCCCAACCTCTGCCAATGGTAGAGACCACTGACCCGGGCGCTGGAGCACTCCGGGCGCCCCCATTGAAATGCCTATATAAAGGCATCCAAACCTCCTCTTCTTCCCACACCGAAACCAACTTCCTTCCACCCTTCCTTCCTTACAAGAACATCAAGAGACCTTGCAAGCTCTCGTCCTCAACCATGCCTCCCCGAGCTGCCCGGTATAATTTTTATTGCATTTAAATTAATTTTTAATATTATTTAATGCAATACCTTCACACTTCTTTTAAACTCCTTCTCTTAAGAAGATGTCGACCAAACCCGGCCAACCCCGGTGCCGAACCAAGTCCCGACCCTAGGTTCCCCACTCTAGAATTATGTAATAAATTTGCTCAAACCATTTACAAGCCTATTAAGACAAGCTATCTTAATAGACATTTCTTTACTCAATCATGCCCCGTAGCCATGAATATTATAAATTTCTATCAATTAGATAATCTTGTCTTCTGCACTCATACCATTAATGAATCCTTATGTGCAGAATTCTACAATAACATAGTTCGACAAGATAATCTCATGTTTCACACTACTGTTCAAGGGATACCTCTGTCTATCACCCCTACTTTGCTGAACCGATTCCTTGAACTACGACCCTCCCAGTCCACATTTTGCTGCTATCCACCTAGGAATCGTCCATTTGATCCTCCCTACTCTCACATCACCTTAGACACTATCCACTCCTACTTCTATAGGGAAGCTAGACTCCCCCCAAATAGACGATTCCAAGCCGTTGACCTTCAGGCACAGGACTATGCCCTGTACAGAGTCCTGGTCCGCTGTATCTTACCACTCTCCACTAGAGATCTCGGGACCATGCGACCCTTTCATGCCTTTCTTTTGTATGCCCTAGTCCATCACCTTGATATTGACATTAGACTACACATGTTTCATACTATTCTGCATGCGTCCAGTGTTACGACCCAGGGACGAGTGCGCACTCCATTCTGCCACACCATCACCTCCCTCCATCATCACGGTCGTGACATTACCGTAGGTGAAATCACCGCTATGACCGACTTTGATGAAATAGGATTTAGGAACTTCTCGTTAGTGGGTTAAGAGGTATCGGCCACCAGGGTTCTGAGTTGGAGATGACAGCAGGCCGGGGCTCCGATCGACTCAGACGAGGAGGTTGAGGTCGACGTTGGAGACATAGCAGCAGCAGCCCAAGCACACATAGACGAGCCTCCACCACCGACCCTCGACCAGCGTCTCACACAGATACAGACGGAGATCCACAGTCTCCGAGAGGAGGTCAAGGCCTATCACATCAAGCAGATGGACGCTCGTAGAGCCGATCGAGAAGTAGTTGATGCATGATACATTGAGATGATGGCACGATTCGATTCATGGCAGCCGGGCCCATCTGATCATCCCGGTCCCTCGTCCTAGATTTTCTTAGCATTGTACCAGTAACTATTTGACTGCCCCTACTCAGTAGGGTTGATTTATGCTTGACTGTATGACTGTGTTGACTTTTCTATGTTGACTAGCTTAGGAGTACTTGTTTCTTTTCTATTCAGCAGCTAGGATTGTGCTATGTAGAATAGATTAACTCTACTTTTGATTTTCTTACTGCTTTTCTTGATTTAAAAATAAGTTTCCAAAAGAATTTTGAAAAACTGTCTTTCTTTAATTTCAAAATCAGTTTTATCTTTTTCGACTTAGTGTTATTTTTAAAACTACCCCCTTTCAAAACTAGGGTTTTTTTGCAAATGGACTTAGCCTAGGCCCTAACCCTAGAACTGCATGCACCTATAGATTTAGAAGCCAGCATCTCACAAGCACCTTAGGGTACTTTTGATTGATAACCTAGAAAGGGTTGAGATGCTTAGGTCTTTGCCTCAATTCAAGATGCTTTAAGTCAGTGCATCTGCAGTAATTGGGGCACTAAATACAACTCATACAGCAATCAAGTTAAGTGTCAAGTTTAGAAAATCTAACTTGAACAGAAACACTTAACTTGACTAACCCTAGCAAAAGCTACTGTTTATAACAGTTAGTGAGTAGCTAATTGGGTTAGACAGGTCCCTACAAGAGAAAATCAACTGATTTGGTTTAAAGTCTTATCATGAATTGGTTCAGTACAACAAAATCAGCAAATATTTTTTTCTTTATGAAAGTTACTTCCATTATACAATTTAATTTCTACTATATTTATCTGTTTTTGATGTATGGCAAAGGGAGAGAGATAGGAAAGGAGAGAATTTAAAATTTTCTAGCTCAAATATTTTTTTTCTATCCTTTATTCAAAAAGTACCTAAAGTTTTCAAAAGGTTACTAAAGTACTTATGTTCTTTACAAAGTACTTAAGTTCTTAAGCATTTAAAAACTTTACTAAGTACTTAAGCTTCTCAAATTTTCAAAAATTTTCTATGTACTTAAGCTTTTTCAAAAAATTTCTAAGTACTTAAGCTTTTTCAAAAATTTTCTAAGTACTTAAGCTTTTTCAAAAATTTTCTAAGTACTTAAGCTTCTCAAAAATTTACTAAGTACTAGAGCCTGTCAAAAATTTTCTAAAGTACTTAAGTTTTTTTGGTACATAAGTTAAACTTTCAAAAACCTTTTGAGTACTTTAAAAACATAAGACTTCAAATTTTTCTAAGTACGCTAAACTCATGCTTCCAAAAACCTCTTCTATGTACTTTTAAAAATTAAAGTTGTCAAAAGATTTCCAAGTACTTAAACTTAAGTTTTCAAAAGTGCAGTTTTTACAAAAGCCTTCTGTTGAAAAATTCTAAGTAAAATTTTTTTCCTCTAACTTAGAACCCCACGAATTTTTGAAAAATCTAGGGGCAGAATCCTTCCAGGGAGAGGGAACAAAACTTAATGTTTTTACATGCATTGATTAAACTTAACTTTTTGAACCAGGATTGCCATAAATCAAAAAGGGGGAGATTGTTGGTGCAGAAAGCACCAAAGTCAAACCTGTGTTTTGATAATTGTAACAGGGTTCAAAAGTTAAGTCTCACTTGTTGTCTAACAAGTTACTCTAGTGTGCAGGTTAAAAAGTCCTAGCGAAGGACTGCTAGGCACTGGCGAAGGAATGCCAGGGTAAAAGCCCTAGCGAAGGACTGCTAGGCACTGGCGAAGGAATGCCAGGGAACAAAGCCCTAGCGAAGGACTGCTAGGCACCAGGCGAAGGACAGCTTGGGACTAAAGCCTTAGCGAAGGACTGCTAGGCAACGGGCGAAGGACAGCTCGGTATCCAAGACCTGGTAAAGGACCACCAGGCAAAAGTCCAACCAGAGGAACGGTTGGCATCAGGTAAATTCTCCCGAGAGGAGTAGGTGAGGACGCGTTCCCCGTCGAGAGGGAACAGTAGGCGTCGGTTCGACCTAGGGTTCCATTTAGACCCAAAGACAGAACCAAGACAACTAAGGCTGTATAAAATATTAATATTTCTGCTTTTTGGACTAACCCTGGATGCAGGACCGAAGGACTGAGTGTCTGCAGCTCAGAGAGCCTCAAAGGAGTGAGGCAGAAGCTGAGCAGGGCGCCCCGGATGTTCTGGGCACCCCCAAGGTGAACACAAATCAGTAGGAGCAAAAACGTGCTTTGACAGTTATCTGTCGGGGCGCCCCGGGTGTTCCGGGCGCCCCCACTGCTCCGGGTGCCCCGCATGCTGCGGGCGCTCCCAGCACCAACTGCTGAAGCAGCTCCCTTCGAAGCCAGCAGATGAAACTTTGACCCGGTTAATCCAGGCGCCCCGAGCGCTCCGGGCGCCCCAGTCAAAACTGATCCCGAAGGTAAAGGGATCAGAAACTGACCGAGAAGTTGCCGGATCAACCGACACGTGGGGGGGCGCCCCCGACGTTCCGGGCGCCCCCAAGCCCTATATAAAGGGCCCTCGACCCCAGGCTTCAAAGCATCACTTGATTCAACGCTTCAACGCTCTTCTGCTCTCGCGCCTTGCTCCGGAAACCTCCCAACTCGAGCCGACGACGTCCTGCTGCTCCAGAAAAAGTTAATCTACTCCGGACGTCGATAAAGAAGAGTGATTTTTATTTACTGTACTTATTCCTGTAATCAATCTTTGTAAACTGCTTTTGCGCCTCATATAGAATTGCCCAAAGTAAACGATCAAAGATCGTGGGCCTTGGAGTAGGAGTCGACCTAGGCTCCGAACCAAGTAAAAATCACTGTGTCTGCGTGTTTTATTTTTTATCTTCCGCTGTGCAAATTCTCTATCTTAAATCCGAACGTTTTCCGATATTCACCCCCCTCTATCGGTTCTCTCGATCCAACAGTATGCATTAAGCATAGTCCTAGCAGCTTCTTGTAGGGCTCGTTTTTTCCTCTCAACCACCCTATTTTGTTGAGGAGTCCTTGGGTATGAAAACTCATGCTTGTACCCATTTTCAACACAAAATTGTGTGAAACTAGCATTTTGGAACTCCATGTTGGGACCGGGTGCATGTTGACAAGGATACGGGTTCGTAAAATTTTAAATTTTTACGTGCAGCGGAAGAATTAGCATAAAATAATTTCTCAAATTATTTTAACCACGTATCTAGCATGCAACCTTATGATGTGTGGACATGATCATAAATTAAAACTTTGCGGAAAAGTAAACTAATTTACTTTGTACCTCGCGTAACTCGAAGAAAGGGACGAGATCCAACCGTAGCGTCCCTTGGAAGCTCCGCCTCTATTCGCGTCCACGCCGAGTTCTCTTCGGGATGGCTTCGCAAAGTCACGAGTTTTGTGCCGATGAGAACTACTAGATTCTCTAAAGGCACAACAAGAAGATCAAGAGAGAAGAAAGGAAACTAACCACCAAGAAACGGAATCTAAATTCCGGGAAGGAAGGAGATGCGACTCGCTTCTTCTTCTTCTTCTTCTTTGGCTCCTTCTTGATGGAGGTTGTTCACGCCAACTCTTGGGGATCAAGGTGCGCCGGCCCTAGGAGGAGGAGGCGCCGGCCCTAGGTGGAGGAGGCGCCAGCCCTAGGATGAGCAAAGGGAGGCGCCGGCCCTAGGTGGGAAGGAGAATAAGAGAGAGAGAGGGAGAGAGTTAATCTCTTGATTACTCAATTGATTGGAATTCAAGGCTTGCCTTTGGGTCCTTTATATAGTAGCCTCTCCCTTGCTAAGTCTCCTCTTTAACGGAATTAACGGAATTAATTTTCATAAGAAATTTATCTTATAAATTTTCTTATGAATTATTCCGTTATGCCTAGTTTTATTATAACTAACTTTATAATAAAACAAATACTTCTCTCCTTTAATTATGGAATAAATTTTACAAGGAATTTATAAATCTTCTTTATTATGGAAAAAATCAATTCATAATTGATTTTATAAAATTAAAATAAACTATTCCATGGATCATTTTAATTTCCATAAAAAGAATAAATTTCTACAAATTTCTTTATATAAATTTTTTTATACAAATTTATTTCTCCATAATTTATAAAACAAATCGCGCTAGATTTATTTTATTAATTAAAACCAAATAAAATTGGTTTCTGCCCATTCTTTTGGCCAGCCAAACCAAAGAGGGTTGGCACCCTCTTTGGCCAGCCAAACCGAGCCGAACCATCGCGAATTAAACTCATTTAATTCGCCCAATAAGCCTTCAAAAGGCTTAGCCATTTTAAGCTTCCTTTGCGCCTCTGATTAACTCAGATTCGTCTTATTTCTCTTGATCGGAAAATCCAATTTTCAACTCGTTTTAAATCCCTCGGATTACTCGTAGTGCGTGTAACTAAATAGGCTTTCGATTTATGTTGGCCGTCTATAATCAACTAATTATAGAACGATCATGAGTGGCACCTAGTAGTACATCATGACCCCCAATTAATCGAAAGATCAACGGTTGACCTCAGAAGTAATTCTGAAACCCTTCAGCAGCTCTAATGAATCGTGCCCCATTCCCTTCACCATCTTATACCCACTTGGTTCAGGACATGGTCTGTGTGTGTCAGTCCCCACTAGGCTGACTACGTCACACCTAGACCAAGTAGTGTCTTTCTCGTCCTTTGGATTTCTAATTACTCTCATGTATTTAAGAGACTCATACTCTAAACATGATATGCTCTGGCCATAGGCATTGAGTAACAATCCAACGATAGGCCTGGGTATACATCTCCTCGCAAGGAGTGGTGAATCCTTTGTAGGCTGTCCAAACATCTTCGTGCACTTCGGCTTATACCCAATCATCCTGGGTCCACACCTCCTTGGAGATGCTTGCTTAAGATGTTAAAGTATAAGTCTCCATGACCAAGATAACTTGAACACCGCAAGTCAAAGGAACAGCTAGTCACTCCAATGAACTAGTTCCCTTAACTAGCATCCATGTTTATCTCCGGACATCCCAATATCACCTGCTAGTGAGAATCAGCTGATTAGAGAATAACCCATGCTAGTCTCAACAGAATTGATAGTGTCCGTTTTTATCAATTCATTGACTAGGGATATTTTCAATACTTCACAATTGCACATGTAGAGATAATCACTAGTTGTGATCTCATCACAAATTCTCTTATGCTGTGAATTGTATTGCGGACATTCAGTAGATGAGTTTAAGATCCCAATCAAATACACAAACATGTATACTCAAATAGTGAATTTTCATTTATTAAAATAAATGTTTACAATCATAAGATGATTGCCTTAGGACACTTCTCTCATATCACTAACAAACACCCACTTGGCCTAATGCTATCGCTACGGTATCCAATACCATAGGCTCTAACATGACCCTCAAACTTGCTCTGAGGCAAGGCCTTAGTTAAAGGATCCGCTAAATTCCTTTCGGTGGGAATTTTCTCAATTTGTATATCATTCCTACTTATAATCTCTCTGATCAGATGATAGCGGCGAAGCACGTGTTTGGATCGCTGATGAGACCTTGGTTCCTTTGCTTGTGCAATAGCTCCATTGTTGTCTCAATAAACCGGTATTGCTTCATCAATGGTTGGAACCTCACCAAGTTTTGAGACAAACTTCTTGATCCAGACTGCTTCCGTGGTAGAATCCGCTACGGTGTCTTGTTTGGAACTTTTCCAACTTACTGCACCTCCATTCAAAGTAAATACGTATCCAGACTGTGATTTGGAGTCATCCTTATCTGTCTGGAAACTGGCATCTGTATACCCACGTATTACCATATCTCCTTCTCCATATATTAGGAACACATCCTTAGTTCTTCTTAAGTACTTAAGGATTGTCTTGATAGCCGCCCAATGATCCATTCCTGGATCCGACTGGTATCTGCTTGTGACGCTCAAAGCATACGATACATCGGGCCTCGTACATAGCATAGCATACATGATAGATCCTATCGCGGATGCATAAGGAATCTTATTCATGCAAATCCTCTCGTCTTCTGTGCGCGGACACATAGACTTTAAAAGGTTGATCCCATGCCTGATGGGAAGGTATCTTTTCTTGGATTCCGACATGCTAAACCTTTTTAGCACTCGGTCTATATACGTAGACTGCGAAAGACCAAGCAACCGTTTTGATCTATCTCTATAGATTCTAATCCCAAGGATATAGGTTGCTTCTCCTAGGTCTTTCATGGAGAAAGTTTTGGACAACCAAATTTTAACTGTCTGTAAAACTGATATATCGTTTCCTATAAGTAATATGTCATTGACATATAATACTAGGAATACGACTGCACTCCCACTAACCTTCTTGTACACACAAGGTTCATCAGGATTTTGTGAGAAATCAAACTCTTTGATTATCTCATCAAAACGGATGTTCCAGCTCCTAGATGCTTGCTTCAGTCCATATATGGATCGTCGAAGCTTGCATACTTTGGTTTTATCAACCGATGTGAAACCTTCAGGTTGTATCATGTATACATCCTCAAGCAGGTTTCCATTAAGGAAAGCTGTTTTCACATCCATTTGTCATATCTCATAATCATAATGAGCTACTATGGCTAGGAGCATCCGAATGGATTTAAGCATAGCTACTGGCTAATAGGTTTCGTCATAATCAATTCCTTGTTTCTGACGATATCCTTTTGCCACTAATCTAGCCTTAAAGGTAACAACATTACCTTCCATGTCAGTTTTCTTCTTGAAAACCCACTTGCACCCTATGGGTTTAATCCCTTCAGGTGGGTTAACCAAGTCCCATACTTGATTTTCGTACATGGAATCCATTTCCGACTTCATGGCTTCAAGCCATTTGTCCCTTTCTGAACATTTCAGAACTTCTTTATAACTGATAGGTTCGTCATCGCTTATGAGTAACACGTCGTTCGATTCACTTATGAGAAATCCGTATCTCTCTGGAATATTGCATGTCCTATCAGACCTACGAAGAGGTGGTGTTGTTTTAGGTTCAACTGATAGCTCATCATTATGAGTTATTGGTTGTGGGTCTAGACTAGGTGTCTCTGTAATGTCTATTGGAGTTTCTTGAACTTCATCAAGTTTAATGCCACTCCCACTGTTTTCTTGTAAAAGAAATTCTTTTTCCAGAAATACAGCATGCCTTGAAACAAACACCTTTTGTTCCAAGGGATGATAGAATTGGTAACCCTTCGTTTCCTTAGGGTATCCAATAAATAGACATATATCAGACTTAGCATCCAATTTGTCTGATATAGTCCGCTTCACATAAGTAGGACAACCCCATATCTTAAGGTGAGTTAAGTGAGGTTTCTTACTATTCCATGTCTCATATGGAGTAGTAGAGACTACCTTGGTCGGGACTCTGTTTAGCAAGTAAACAGCTGTCTTAAGTGCATAGCCCCAAAAAAATTTTGGAAGAGTTGCATGATTCATTATTGACCTATCCATGTCCATTAAGGTTCGGTTGCGCCTCTCAGATACACCATTATGCTGTGGTGTATATGGCGGAGTCCATTGGGACAATATCCCATTGTCCCTAAGATAATCTTGAAACTCTTGACTTAAGTATTCACCACCTCGATCGGATCGAAGTATCTTAATACTTTTGCCAAGCTGTTTCTCTACTTCATTTCTGAACTCTTTGAATTTCTCAAAAGCTTCAGATTTGTGTTTCATCAAGAACACATACCCGAATCGTGAGTGATCATCGATAAAGGTGATGAAGTAACTATAGACTCCTTGTGCAAGAGTTGACATTGGTCCACATACATCAGTATGTATTAGACCAAGCAATTCTCCCACTGGATTACCTTTTCCAGAAAAGGGTAATTTGGTCATCTTGCCTTTTAAGCATGATTCGCATGTATCAAATGAACCGGGTTCAAATGATTCCAGAATTCCACATCGGTGTAATTCGGTCATGCGTTTCTTACTTACATGGCCAAGACGGCAATGCCAAGTGTAGGAGTCTATTCGATTATCTATTCGAGCACGTTTGTTGCTAACTTCGATATTGAAAACGTCATTGGATAAATCTAACGTGTAGATACCATTGCACAAAGTTCCATTCCCATAAAGAACGCCATTTAAAGTTATGTAACAACAATTGTTACTAAAAGTTAAATGATAACCCTTTTCATTCAAACATGAAATAGATACAATGTTCTTTATTAACAAAGGAACAAAATAACAATTATCAAATTCTAAGACACGTCCAGTGGGGAGCTTTAGCAAATAGTTCCGATGACAACAGCAGCAATCTTTGCTCCATTTCCAACTCGCAAATTTGCTTCTCCTTTGACGAGTCTTCTTCTATTCCTTAGCCCCTGTATGTCATTACATATATGTGAGCTACACCCAGTATCAAGTACCCAGGTGTTTGAGGAAATAGAGTGACATTCAATAACGAAGATACTTGAAGAGGATGGAGCATCGGGTGCCTTCTCTTTCAAGGACTTAAGATAAACCTTGCAGTTTCTTCGCCAGTGACCTTCTTTGTCACAATGATGGCAAGTGCCTTTTAGGGTATTTTCAGTCTTTTTGGCCTTTTTCTTCTTTCCCTTATTCTGTTCTTTGGCCTTCCTCTTAGAACCTTTCTTCGAGGAACCAACTAACAGTACCGTCTTTTGATCCTGCTTCACATAAGGTTCTACAGTCTTCAGCAGGTTGAGCAACTCAGGAAACTGGTCTGGAGTTGCATTTTAAGGAGGACGGTTGGGATGTTGATCTTCAAGGACATAAGCAAGCTTCTCTGCCTTAAGGACTATCCTCAGGCTTCGAAGCCAGTCCATGAAGTTCGGCTCGGTCAGTTTATTGGTGTCCAAAATTGAACGCAAATTTAGAGAAGACATCATCGAGTGATTAACCTAGAAATACAAATTGAGCTTATGTGAGAAGAATGATTAAAGAATGTATCAACATACATTAATTAAAAATCCTATTTATTTTTCAAATTGAATAACCCTTTTTATCAATTCGGGAGATTGTAGGAACATCTCCAAATAGGTTGATATCCGACCATAGATAAGAACAACCATGGCTGTGGCCATCAAGTTATTCTTAGCTATGAAGGTAGGTAATTATACCGATTACATATCACATATATGTAACTATCACTTTATGCTATCAACTAATTGAATGTTTGCATAAATCATTGGGTTGTTAACTCATTAACAAGTATGCGACATTATACATAGCACCCAACTGCACCTCTCTTTGCATCGACCTTGGCTGTGGCACAACAAATCAATGCTCCAAGCTTAAGGCTGACCCATTAATCAAGAAATAGTTTTAATATGGTTGGGGCTCATTCAACCGTTTAGTCAAGCTTGGATGTGTCCAACAACCAAAACTAAGGATTGACCTCTGACTCCAACTATATTATTCATAAACTAATTCCATGGTTTGAACATGTTGAGGTTCAAACCGGGCATGGATGTGTCCATCAACCCAAACGAGAAACAAAACTCCGATTCTAACCATATTAATGGAAGGTGTTAGCCTTAATATTTTGTAAGGGGTTTTGGGTCTCATCCTTTCTTTTCTAAGCACATTCATGACATATAATTATGTCATGACTAACGATTTCCTTAATAAAGTATGTATGTGACTTAATTTATCAAGTCTCATTAATTGAATTAGGAACCGGATTTTCTAATTCTAATTTCATACTTTATTCAAGGAATTGTTTTGGGAAACAATTTCCTAAATTGTCATAATCAATTTCGGAAATAATATGTTTAAGACTTTGATTTCTCTAAATCAAATCTTATTAAATTAAGAGGCAATTCCCTTAATTCAACCACATATTATTTTCATGAAAATCACTTTTAAGAAAACTCTATAAGAAACCATTTTCCTAATTAATTTTGGAAACAACAATATGTAAGAGCATCACCTCTTAAATCATATTTAATTCATGGATTTAATTAATTACAATAAATTGTTTTCTAAGGGTGGCTCCTCGAGGCTCAGATATCCAAAGAAAAGAAATTTGTCGTAAATCCAATTTGGTCCGCTTCTGAAGCGTAACCAAATTAAACATGACAATTTCATTCAAAATTAGGAAATTAAATTACAACAACTAACTTTAAATTGGACGGCTCCCCGAGGCTCAATCCAAAATAAAGAATTTTGTTGATAATTTAAAAACCAATTTGAATTTAATTGTCAATTAATTGTCCATAAATTTGTCTAGACTTTCTTGAATGAAAGTGCCCGAAAATTGCGAGATTTCAAAAAAGGTTTTCAGAATAATTGTAAGTTCCTGGTACAAAGAAAACTTACATATTTCCAAAATTGGAAAATTTTTAAAATAGAAAATTTCCAAGATTGGAAAGTTTCCAAAGATGGGAAGTTTTCACAATTATTATAAAATTTCAGAAACTAGGAAATTTCAAAAGTTTGCGAAATTTCATGAGGATTTCCAAACATTGAAATTCCTAAATCTAAAATTTATCATAATTGGAAAATTTGCATGATTGAAAAATTTTCCAAAATTGAGATGATGATAATGTTTTCCGCAAAATAATTATATGATTATGTCGAACACTAACCGGCTCTGATACCACTGTTGGGACCGGGTGCATGTTGACAAGGATATGGGTTCGTAAAATTTTAAATTTTTACGTGCAGCGGAAGAATTAGCATAAAATAATTTCTCAAATTATTTTAACCATGTATCTAGCATGCAACCTTATGATGAGTGGACATGATCATAAATTAAATCTTTGCGGAAAAGTAAACTAATTTACTTTGTACCTCGCGTAACTCGAAGAAAGGGACGAGATCCAACCGTAGTGTCCCTTGGAAGCTCCGCCTCTATTCGCGTCCACGCTGAGTTCTCTTCGGGATGACTTCACAAAGTCACGAGTTTTGTGCCGACGAGAACTACTAGATTCTCTAAAGGCACAACTAGAAGATCAAGAGAGAAGAAAGGAAACTAACCACCAAGAAACGAAATCTAAATTCCGGGAAGGAAGGAGATGCGACTCGCTTCTTCTTCTTCTTCTTTGGATCCTTCTTGATGGAGGTTGCTCACTCCAACTCTTGGGGATCAAGGTGTGCCGGCCCTAGGAGGAGGAGGCGCTGGCCCTAGGTGGAGGAGGCGCAGGCCCTAGGATGAGCAAAGGGAGGCGCCGGCCCCAGGTGGGAAGGAGAATAAGAGAGAGAGAGGGAGAGAGTTAATCTCTTGATTACTCAATTGATTGGAATTCAAGGCTTGCCTTTGGGTCCTTTATATAGTAGTCTCTCCCTTGCTAAGTCTCCTCTTTAACGGAATTAACGGAATTAATTTTCATAAGAAATTTATCTTATAAATTTTCTTATGAATCATTCCGTTATGCCTAGTTTTATTATAACTAACTTTATAATAAAACAAATACTTTTCTCCTTTAATTATGGAATAAATTTTACAAGAAATTTATAAATCTTCTTTATTATGGAAAAAATCAATTCATAATTGATTTTATAAAATTAAAATAAACCATTCCATGGATCATTTTAATTTCCATAAAAAGAATAAATTTCTACAAATTTCTTTATATAAATTTCATTATACAAATTTATTTCTCCATAATTTATAAAACAAATCGCGCTAGATTTATTTTATTAATTAAACCAAATAAAATTGGTTTCTCCCCATTCTTTTGGCCGGCCAAACCAAAGAGGGTTGGCACCCTCTTTGGCCGGCCAAACCGAGCCGAACCATCGCGAATTAAACTCATTTAATTCGCCCAATAAGCCTTCAAAAGGCTTAGCCATTTTAAGCTTCCTTTGCGCCTCTGATTAACTCAGATTCATCTTATTTCTCTTGATCGAAAAATCCAATTTTCAACTCGTTTTAAATCCCTCGGATTACTCGTAGTGCGTGTGACTAAATAGGCTTTCGATTTATGTTGGCCGTCTATAATCAACTAATTATAGAATGATCATGAGTGGCACCTAGTAGTACATCATGACCCCCAATTAATCGAAAGATCAACGGTTGACGTCATAAGTAATTCTGAAACCCTTCAGCAGCTCTAATGAATCGTGCCCCATTCCCTTCACCATCTTATACCCACTTGGTTCAGGACATGGTCTGTGTGTGTCAGTCCCCACTAGGCTGACTACGTCACACCTAGCCCAAGTAGTGTCTTTCTCATCCTTTGGATTTCTAATTACTCTCATGTATTTAAGAGACTCATACTCTAAACATGATATGCTCTGGACAGAGGCTTTGAGTAACAATCTAACGATAGGCCTGGGTATACATCTCCTCGCAAGGAGTGGTGAATCCTTTGTAGGCTGTTCAAACATCTTCGGGCACTTCGGCTTATACCCAATCATCCTGGGTCCACACCTCCTTGGAGATGCTTGCTTAAGATGTTAAAGTATAAGTCTCCATGACCAAGATGACTTGAACACCGCAAGTCAAAGGAACATCGCACTTAAGCGGCAGTAAGAACTTCACTGACATATCTATATAGATTACCATATGAAGTTTTACAGCTAGTCACTCTAATGAACTAGTTCCCTTAACTAGCATCCATGTTTATCTCCGGACATCCCAATGTCACCAGCCAGTGAGAATCAGCTGATTAGAGAATAACCCATGCTAGTCTCAACAGAATTGATAGTGTCCGTTTTTATTAATTCATTGACTAGGGATATTTTCAATACTTCACAATTGCACATGTAGAGATAATCACTTGTTGTGATCTCATCACAAATTCTCTTATGCTGTGAATTGTATTGTGGACATTCAGTAGATGAGTTTAAGATCCCAATCAAATACACAAACATGTATACTCAAATAGTGAATTTTCATTTATTAAAATAAATGTTTACAATCATAAGGCTATTGCCTTAGGACACTTCTCTCATATCACTAACACTCCCCACCATGGTCACTCCTAATTCGGTTTATTTTGATGTTCTTTTCGTTTTCTACCCTTTTACTAAATCCTATGAAGATATCTAGGGTATCATCCTTATGTTTTAAGAAATAGACCCAAGTAAATCTAGAAAAGTCATCTACTATCACTAGGCAATACTTACTCCCTACAAGTGATGGAGTACTATGGCAATCAAACAAGTCTATGTGCAAAAGTTCTAAAGGTAAGGAAGTGGTGATTAGAGTTTTACCTTTGTGTGATGCTTTGGATTGCTTACCCTCTTGGCATGCATCACACAACTTGGTCTTCTCATACTTGATCATTGGAAGCCCCTTCACCAATTCTTCCTTGGCCACTCTTGCAATGTTCCTCATGTTGACGTGTCCAAGTCTTCGGTGCCACAACCACCCTTCTTCTTCTTTAGACATGAGACACTTAACAACATTGTTAGTAGCATAAGATAGATCAAGATAATATAAGTTTGCTTCTCTAAACCCTTCTAATATGATAGTGTTTGAGTCACTTTGCCTTATTACACATTTCTTAGCATGAAATTCTACTCTAAACCCGACATCACATAGTTGACATACACTTAATAAATTAAACTTCATATCCTTAATTAAAAGTACTTTATGAATCGAAATAGTGGGAGATACCTCAATTGTGCCCCTACCAATGATCCTTAACTTTCCACTGTTCCCAAAGGAGACCGTCCCTTCTCTTAGGTAGCTAATAGTGGTGAACTTGCTCACATCCCCGGTCATGTGTCTTGAGCATCCACTATCTACTATCCACAAAGTTGGGGCCTCCTTCACCTTTACCTAGACAACATGGAAAACATACTCTTTTGGTACCCATATCTTTGATCCATAAGCATCATTTAAAAATTTCTTAGGTACTCATGCCTTCTTTGTGGTTCCCCTAGCCCCTAGTGTAACGCCCGCCCTTATATCTACTCTCGGGGCGGGGTTACGTATAATCAATCATATAATTTTAACATAATCGAAAAAACAAAAGTGCAAGGACTAAGTGCTGAGCATGCTTGTTTAAAACTATCAAGTGATATTTACAAGTGCTAAGCATACTAGTCAGCGCATGTCAATCAGATATCATGCTTTAATGATTAGAACATGGTAGGTGCATAGCAAGTTTAGTAACACATAAATCATGATAGTGAGGTTATCCATTCCATTTCATGGCATCATGAATTCACATCCTAGAACATCATTTAGAAGCATGTCATAGGTTTCCATGCATAATAACAGTTCATAAAATTGAGTCTAAAGGATGTCTAGAACATCATGTGAAATATCTTAATCAAGAGTTATCCTATAACATGATAGGTTCACAAGTAGTTCAACTCACAACATAATCAAACATAATCGAGTATAAGAGTAATCCAAGTGTAATCACTAACATTCAAGAGTACCAACCCTAATCACTAACATTCATTATCAAGGAAACATCAACATAAGCATAGTAAAGTAGATATAAGAATCTTTCTTTCCCGAGCCACCACCCCACACATCTTCAGCCCTCCTGCCTCTTCCTTTAGTTTAAGTGTCCCTTACCCTTATCTGCAGCATAAGACAACACATAAACTAGTAAGCACAAATGCTTAGTAAGGATCCTGTCCTACTCGCAAAATCCATACGGATGAATACAACATGTACACATAATGAATCATAAGCATGAGTTTATCATAGCATACTAAACATCAAAGTTTCTAAGCAAGCAGTATAAAGTATCTTAAGCATACCCTTCACATATAATAAATGTTTTCAAAACAATTCCATAAAGGTATTACTTAAAAATACTTTAACATCATATAGGGGCCCAGTTGTGTACCACATCAAACGCGTTCCCTAATAAATTGGGGTAGCGAGCCACCAACCCATTAGAGCAGGACCCTTCCGTCCTACCGGAGCCATGACCTTCAGATAACATGTACCCCGGATTTGTTTAACGACCCCCTTCTGAGTCGGGTACACAATTTCCAAAGTAAAATACTTATCATGCTTTTACATATATGCTAAGGAGTACTCCAAATTCACTCTCAAGGGACACACCACTCTTCAAGGGTGTTCATGATCCCATAGGGACACACCACACAACATAAGGGGTGCTCTTGATCCCATACTTAGTGGAGTATCCTTTCAAGCATATTAACATACACATCACATGCAATTCATAAGGGTGCCCCATGGGCTATAAGACATGCTCATACATACATCATATTTCCAACCACTTAAACATACTTTATATATGACAAGATTGGTCACATAAATCATATTCATATCATAGGAAGTGGTAGCATGCTTCATGGGTTAATTTAATTCTTCCCAACTCTACTGTTTCATGCATGGCCGAAAGTTACATGCTAGGGAAAGTTAAGTTTTCCAATCGAGCATTCCATTTAAACATCACATGCATATACATATCATCTTACTAAACATAAGCATATTCTTTTCAATAGTACCAGTCGACTGCTATATAGCCAGTCGACTGGTATCGGCCACAGAAACTTTCTGTGCTCGGCACCAGTCGACTGGCCTCATGGCAGTCGACTGGCCTCAAGGCAGTCGACTGCCCTATCGAACAGAAACTTCTTCATGCCTTGGCCGAAAGTGTAGAGTAGGGAAAAGTTGGGTTTTTTTTGAAACCAAACATTTATACAAACACCATGTATACACTATCATGCAATACACTAAGCATAGGATACATCATAGAGTAATTCAACCCTCACTAACCCTAGGGTTTTGTTTATGGCCGAAACATGTAGGGTGTTCAACCCTAGTTTTTTTTCATCACAACATGAAGGGAAAACAACATATAAATACCCTAAGTCCCAAGGGGTCTCCTTATGCATCAAGGAGTAGCCAAGGCCTCCCCCTTGGGGGTGGCCGAAACATGCACAAGGGACAACTCCCATTTTCGAAAAAAAAGAAGAAGGAATCATGTAACAACAATTACACTGCAGGCGAGGGGATACTTACATCCTTTCGCTTGAAATTCACCTTCTCTAAATCCTTAGGGTACCCTTGGTTGAAGGAGGGGTGAGAGTTCCCCTTGCTAGAACTTCTCTAGGACCCTTGGCCCTAGTAGAGGGCGAGATCCTTGGATGGGTTCTTCTTCCTTCCAATTCCCTAGGGTTAGGACCCTAGGGTGTATTTTCAAAAAAATGAAAAGGAGAAGAGGGCTTCTAGGTTTCGGTGGGGAGAGTGGGGAAGAAGAAGAATGAAAGTTCTTTCCCCCTCTCCCTCCCTCCTCTCTTATTTATACTATTCTCATGAAGGGACATGTCTCTTCACTTCCCTAGCTTTAACTAGCACGTTTCTTATTCTCTCAACACGAAACACTCTTGGTGCATTGGTTAAGACATGGTTAGTGTAACTAGGAGGTCCCAAGGTTCGATCCTTGCTTCCTCCTTTCTACACTTTCTTTTTATCACATTTTGCACTAATCCACATCAAAGCCCATTAAGCCAAGCCCATCATGACATTTCATAATAATGTTTCATGAATTCATAACATTACATATGGGAAAAATTTGGGGTGTTACACCTAGTCTCCTAGATGCACCAATCCTACCGGTAAGTGAGATGAATGCTACTTCCTTAGTCTTAGGCCTATAACCCAATCCGACCTTGTTATATACAGCCCTTTGACTGTTTATGATCATGTCTAGGTTACTAGATCCTAGTTGGAATTTCCTTAGGGCCTTTGTGAGGTCATCTACTTGTTTCCTTAACTCCTTATTTTCATTTTCAATATGTGAAACATGTGAAGAGGTAGAGCTAGCATGCAAATCTTTAGGTTTAATAGCTTCACTCTAAGCATGGTAATTTCTTCCTTAAGATCCTTAATTTTACTTCTAGCCTTAGCTAAGTCCATGTTAGTACTAGTAATTATTTTCACTAAAGTAGAGGAGAGTAAGTGGTATACCTCACTTACCGAAGCTTCTGACTCTGATGATGATGAGGTAGAGGAGGTCTCATCTTCACTGCTTGAGCTTCGTTCATCGTCTGATGAGTCTAATTCATCTTGTGCCATAAGAGCGAAGTGGGAGACTTGCTCTTCTTCTTCCTCTGATGATGAGGGATCGTCCCAAGTCACCTTGAGGTTCGTGGCACTCTTCTCCTTTCCCTTTGACTTCTTCTTGTCATTTTTCTTCTTTTCTTCCTTCTTGTCCTCCCTTTTCTTCAACTGGGGGTACCCGTTCTTCATATGTCCCTCTTGGTGACAGTTGTAGCAGATTATCTCCTTGGTCTTACCCTTACCTTTGGCCCCTTTCCTAGCATATGACTTGTTAGAAAAACTTTTAAATGCATTACGAAATTTCCTTATCATAAAGGCCTCTTGGTCACTGTCCATAGAGACACTTGACTCCTCTGAGTCCGAGGATGATGAGTAGATCACCTTCTTCTTCGCCTTTCTCCTCTTCTTCTCCTTTTCTGCAACAAAAGCAATACCTTTCTCTTTTGCCGAAATGTTAGCTTGCTCGTGCAGTTCAAATTCACAAAACAAATCGCCTAATTTGACTAAAGATAAGTCCCTTGATACCTTATAAGCATCAACCATGGATGCCCACAGGGTGGTTCTCGGGAAGGCTTGTAAGACATACCTGATGATGTCCCGGTTCTCTATTTTCTCTCCAATTACATGGAGCTCGTTGATTACTTCCTTTACCCTTTCATGCAGCTGACTGACGGTTTCGTTGCTCTTCATGGAGAGGGACTGCAGTTGGGCCACCAACAAGTCCTTCTTGGCTCTTCTGGACTCATTTGACCCCTCGTTCAGTTCTATCAATTTGTCCCATAGATCTTTGGCACTCTTGAACGACCCCACCTTGTTCAGTTGCTCCTTTGAGAGCCCGCATTGCAGTGTGGTGGTGGCCTTGGCATTTGACTGCGCCCTCTTCATCACCTCCTTAGACCATGTTCTCATAGGTGTTGAGTCTCCTCTTTCATCGACGGGTGCTTCGAAGCCATCTGCAACACTTATCCAAGTTTGTATGTCATTCATAAGATAGTACTGCATCCTACCTTTCCAGTACGCGAAGTCGTTGCCGTCGAAGAATGGTGGTCGTGTTGGGACCGGGTGCTTGTTGACATGGATACGGGTTCGTAATTTAAAAAAAATAATTACGTGCAGCGAAAGAATTAGCATAAATAATTTCTCAAATTATTTTTAACCACGTATCTAGCATGCAACCTTATGATGTGTGGACATGATCATAAATTAAAATTTTGCAGAAAGTAAACTAATTTACTCAATACCTCGCGTAACTGGAAGTAAGGGACGAGATCCAACCGTAGCGTCCCTTGGAAGCTTCGCCTCTATTCGCGTCCACGCCGAGTTCTCTTCGGGATGACTTCGCAAAGCCACGAGTTTCGTGCCGACAAGAACTACTAGATTCTCCAAAGGCACAACTAGAATATCAAGAGAGAGATATGGAAACTAACCACCAAGTAACGAAATCAAGATTCCGTGAAGGGAGGAAGAAGACGCGACCCGCTTCGTCTTGGTGGTGGCGCACGGCTACGGAAGATGGCGCCGGCCCTAGAGGGAGAAAGTGGCGCCGGCCCTAGAGGGAGAAAGTGGCGCCGACCCTACAGAGAGAAAGGGGGCGCCGGCCCTAGAGAGAGAGAGAGAGAATAAGGGAGAGAGAGAGAGCTTCTTAATCTCTTGATTAATTGTTGGAATTCAAGGCTTGCCTTTTGTTCCGTTATATAGTAGCCTCTCTATTGCCAAGTCTCCCTTTTAACAGAATTAACGGAATAAATTTTCATAAGAAATTTATCTCATAAATTCTCTTATGAATTATTCCGTTATGCCAAGTTTTATTATAACTAACTTTATAATAAAACAAATACATCTCTCCTTTTAATTATGGAATAAAATTTGTATGAAATTTTCTTATCATGGAAAAATCAATTCATAATTGATTTTATAAATTAAAATTAAACCAATTCATGGTTCATTTTAATTTCCACAAAAAGAATAAATTTCTACAATTTTCTTTATATAAATTTCTTTATATAAATCTCTTTATATAAATTAATTTATTTATCCATAATTTTATAAAACAAATCACGCTTGATTTATTTTATAATTTAAACCAATTAAATTGGTTTCTCTCTTTATAGTGGTCGGCCAAACCAAAGAGGGTGGGCACCCTCTTTGGCCAGCCACACCAAGTCAATCTCCTCGCGAATTAAACTCATTTAATTCGCCCAATAAGCCTTCAAAAGACTTAGCCATTTTAAGCTTCCGATGCGCCTCTGATAAATTCAGATTCGACTTATTTCTCTTGATCGGAAAATCTAATTTTCAACTCATTTTAAATCCCTCGGATTACTCGTAGTGCGTGTGACTAAATACACTTTCGATTTATGTTGGCTGTCTATAATCAACCAATTATAGAACGATCATGAGTGACACCTAGTAGTACATCGTGACCCCCAATTAATCGAAAGATCAACGGTTGACCTCAGAAATAATTCTGAAACCCTTCAGCAGCTGTAATAAATCGTGCCTCATTCCCTTCACCGTCTTATACCCACTTGGTTCCGGGCATGGTTTGTGTGTGTCAGTCCCCACTAGGCTAACTACGTCACACCTAGCCCAAGTAACGTTCTCTCGTCCTTTGGATTTCTAAATACTCTCATGTATTTAAGAGACTCATACTCTAAACATAACATGCTCTGGCCAAAGGCTTTGAGTAACAATCCGACGATAGGCCTGGGTATACATCTCCTCGCAAGGAGTGGTGAATCCTTTGTAGGCTGTTCAAACATCTTCGGGCACTTCGGCTTATACCCAACCATCCTGGGTCCACACCTCCTTGGAGATGCTTGCTTAAGATGTTAAAGTATAAGTCTCCATGACCAAGATGACTTGAACACCGCGAGTCGAAGGAACATCGCACTTAAGCTGCAGTAAGAACTTCACTGACATGTCTATATATAGACTACCATGTGAAGTTTTACAGTCAGTCACTCCAATGAACTAGTTCCCTTAACTAGCATTCATGTTTATCTCCGGACATCCCAATGTCACCAGCCAGTGAGAATCAGCTGATTAGAGAATAACCCATGCTAGTCTCAACAGAATTGATAGTGTCCGTATTTATCAATTCATCGACTAGGGATATTTTCAATACTTCACAATTGCACATGTAGAGATAATCACTAGTTGTGAATTCATCACAAATTCTCTCATGCTGTGAATTGTATTGCGGACATTCAGTAAATGAGTTTAAGATCCCAATCAAATACACAAACATGTATACTCAAATAGTGAATTTTCATTTATTAAAATAAATGTTTACAATCATAAGGCGATTGTCTTAGGACACTTCTCTCATATTACTAACAAACTCCCACTTGGCCTAATGCCAATCGCTACGGTATCCAATTCCACAGGCTATAACATGACCCTCAAACTTGCTTTGAGGCAAGGGCTTAGTTAAAGGATCCGCTAAATTCCTTTCAGTGGGAATTTTCTCAATTTGTATATCATTCCTACTTATGATCTCTCTGATCAGATGATAGCGGCGAAGCACGTGTTTGGATCGCTGATGAGACCTCGGTTCCTTTGCTTGTGCAATAGCTCCATTGTTGTCGCAGTAAACCGGCACTGCTTCATCAATGGTTGGAACCACACCAAGTTCGGAGACAAACTTCTTGATCCAGACTACTTCCTTTGCTGCTTCCGAAGCTGCGATATATTCTGCTTCCGTGGTAGAATCTGCTACGGTGTCTTGTTTGGAACTCTTCCAACTTATTGCGCCTCCATTCAAAGTAAATACGTATCCAGACTGGGATTTGGAGTCGTCCTTATCTGTCTGGAAACTGGCATCTGTATACCCACGTATTACCATATCTCATTCTCCATATATTAGGAACACATCCTTAGTTCTTCTTAAGTACTTAAAGATTGTCTTGACAGCCGCCCAATGATCCATTCCTGGATCCGACTGGTATCTGCTTGTGACGCTCAGACCATACGATACATCGGGCCTAGTACATAACATAGCATATGTTGGGACCGGGTGCATGTTGACAAGGATACGAGTTCGTAAAATTTTAAATTTTTACGTGCAGCGGAAGAATTTGCATAAAATAATTTCCTAAATTATTTTAACTTCGTATCTAGCATGCAACCTTATGGTGTTTCGACATAATCATAAAATAAAACTTTGCGGAAAAGTAAACTAATTTACATTATACCTCTCGTAACTCGAAGTAAGGGACGAGATCCAACCGTAGCGTCCCTTGGAAGCTCCGCCTCTATTCGCGTCCACGCCGAGTTCTCTTCGGGATGACTTCGCCAAGTCACGAGTTTTGTGCCGACGAGAACTACTAGATTCTCGGAAGGCACAACTAGAGGAATAAGAGAAAATAATGGAAAACTAACCAACGAAGTAACAGAATCGAATTCCGGGAAGAGAGGAATAGCTATCCGTTTCTTCTTCTTCGTGTTCGGGTTCTCCTTCTTCTTCTTGAAGCTCACGGCCTCCACCTCCTTGGATGTAGGTTGGGTGCCGGCCCTAGGGAAGCTAGGGTGGGCGCCGGCCTTAAGGGAAGAGAGGGAGAAGGAGGAGAGGAGAGATTAAGAGAGAGAGGGAGAGAATAATTAATCTCTTGATTAGAATTATGGGCTAGCCTTTGGTTCCTTTATATAGTAGCAACTCCTTTGCTAAGTCTCCCTCTAAACCGAATTAACGGAATTAACGGAATATAGTTATAAGAAATTTATCTTATAAATTTTCTTATTAATTATTCCGTTTAAACCGAGTCTTTATTATAAACTAATTTATAATAAAACTAATTCTTCTTCTCTTTAAATTATGGAATAAATTTTATAAGAAATTTATAAACTTTCTTATTATGGAAAAATCAATTCATAATTAATTTTATTAAAATAAACCAATTCATGGATTATTTTAATCTTCCATAAAAGAATAAATTTCTATAAATTTTATTTATACAAATTTATTTATCCATAATTTATAAAATAAATCGCACTAGATTTATTTTATTAATTAAACCAAAATTAATTGGTTTTCTCCTCTTATTGTGGCCGGCCACCAAAGGGGGTTTTGACACCCTCTTTGGTCGGCCAAACCAACCCGAACCGCCGCGAATTAAACTCATTTAATTCGCCCAAAAAGCCTTCAAAAGACTTAGCCATTTTTAGCTTCCATTGCGCTTCTGACTAACTCAGATTCGACTTATTTCTCTTGATCAGAAAATCCAATTTTCAACTCGTTTTAAATCACTCGGATTACTCGTAGTGCGTGTGACTAAATAGGCTTTCGATTTATGTTGGCCGTCTATAATCAACCAATTATAGAACGATCATGAGTGGCACCTAGTAGTACATCATGATCCCCAATTAATCGAAAGATCAACGGTTTGACCTCAGAAGAAATTATTCTGAAACCCTTCAGCAGCTCTACTAAATCGTGCCTCATTCCCTTCACCACCTTATACCCACTTGGTTCTGGACACGGTCTATGGTGTCAGTCCCCACTAGGCTGACTACGTCACACCTAGCCCAAGTAGTGTCTTTCTCGTCCATTGGATTTCTAATTACTCTCATGTATTTTAGAGACTCGCACTCTAAACATGATATACTCTAGCCAGAGGTTTTGAGTAACAATCCGACGATAGGCCTGGGTATACAACTCCTCGCAAGGAATGATAGATCCTATCGCAGATGCATAAGGAATCTTATTCGTGCAAATCCTCTCGTCTTCTGTGCGCGGACACATAGACTTTGAAAGGTTGATCCCATGCCGGATGGGAAGGTAACCTTTCTTGGATTCCGACATGCTAAACCTTTTTAGCACTCGGTCTATATATGTTGACTGCGAAAGATGAAGCAACCGTTTTGATCTATCTCTATAGAGTCTAATCCCAAGGATATAGGTTGCTTCTCCTAGGTCGTTCATGGAGAAAGTTTTGGACAACCAAATTTTAACCGACTGTAAGACTGATATATCGTTTCCTATAAGTAATATGTCATCGACATATAATACTAGGAATACGACTGTACTCCCACTAACCTTCTTGTACACACAAGGTTCGTCAGGATTTTGTGAGAAATCAAACTCTTTGATTGTCTCAGCAAAACGGATGTTCCAGCTCCTGGATGCTTGCTTCAGTCCATATATGGATCGTCGAAGCTTGCATATTTTGGTTTTATCAACCGATGTGAAACCTTCAGGTTGTATCATGTATACATCCTCAAG
This sequence comes from Boesenbergia rotunda, assembly GCA_024364735.1. Classification (NCBI taxonomy): domain Eukaryota; kingdom Viridiplantae; phylum Streptophyta; class Magnoliopsida; order Zingiberales; family Zingiberaceae; genus Boesenbergia; species Boesenbergia rotunda. The sequence goes on along the minus strand of JAGFNQ010001977.1, from coordinate 461,411 downwards.
CAGGTTTCCATTAAGGAAAGCTGTTTTCACATCCATTTGCCATATCTCATAATCATAATGAGCTGCTATGGCCAGGAGCATCCCAATGGATTTAAGCATAGCTACTCGCGAATAGGTTTCGTCATAATCAATTCCTTGTTTCTGACGATATCCTTTTGCCACTAATCTAGCCTTAAAGGTAACAACATTACCTTCCATGTCAGTTTTCTTCTTGAAAACCCACTTGCACCGTATGAGTTTAATCCCTTCAGGTGGGTTAACCAAGTCCCATACTTGATTTTCGTACATGGAATCCATTTCCGACTTCATGGCTTCAAGCCAGTTGTCCCTTTCTGAACTTTTCAGAACATCTTCATAACTGATAGGTTCATCATCGCTTATGAGTAACACGTCGTTTGATTCGCTTATGAGAAATCCGTATCTCTCTGAAATATTGCGTGTCCTATCAGACCTACGAAGAGGTGGTGTTGTTTTAGGTTCAACTGATAGCTCATCTTTATGAGTTATTGGTTGTGGGTCTAGACTAGGTGTCTCTTTAATGTCTATTGGAGTTTCTTGAACTTCATCAAGTTTAATGCCACTCCCACTATTTTCTTGTAAAAGAATTTTTTTTTTCCAGAAATACAGCATGCCTTGAAACAAACACCTTTTGTTCCAAGGGATGATAGAATTGGTAACCCTTTGTTTCCTTAGGGTATCAATAAATAGACATTTATCAGACTTAGCATCCAATTTGTCTGATACAGTCCGCTTCACATAAGCAGGACAACCCCATATCTTAAGATGAGTTGAGTGAGGTTTCTTACTATTCCACGCCTCATATGGAGTAGTAGAGACTACCTTGGTCGGGACTCTGTTTAGCAAGTAAACAGCAGTCTTTAGTGCATAGCCCCAAAAAGATTTTGGAAGAGTTGCATGATTCATCATAGATCTAACCATGTCCATCAAGGTTCGGTTACACCTCTCAGATACACCATTATGCTGTGGTGTATACGGCGGAGTCCATTGGGACAATATCCCATTGTCCCTAAGATAATCTTGAAACTCTTGACTTAAGTATTCACCACCCCGATCGGATCGAAGTATCTTAATACTTTTGCCAAGCTGTTTCTCTACTTCACTTCTTAACTCCTTGAATTTCTCAAAAGCTTCAGATTTGTGCTTCATTAAGAACACATACCCGAATCATGAGTGATCATCGATAAAGGTAATGAAGTAGCTATAGCCTCCTTGTGCAGGAGTTGACATTGGTCCGCATACATCAGTATTTATTAGACCAAGCAATTCTCCCACTGGATTACCTTTTCCAGAAAAGGGTAATTTGGTCATCTTGCCTTTTAAGCATGATTCACATGTATCAAATGAACCGGGTTCAAATGATTCCAAAATTCCACATCGGTGTAATTTGGTCATGCGTTTCTTACTTACATGGCCAAGATGACAATGCCACGTGTAGGAGTCTATTCGATTATCTATTCGAGCACGTTTGTTGCTAACTTCGATATTAAAAACGTCACCGGATAAATCTAACGTGTAGATACCATTGCACAAAGTTCTCGTCCCATAAAGAACACCATTTAAAGTTATGTAACAATAATTGTTACTAAAAGTTAAATGATAACCCTTTTCATTCAAGCATGAAATAGATACAATGTTCTTTATTAACGAAGGAACAAAATAACAATTATCCAATTCTATGACAAGTCCAGCAGGGAGCTTTAGCAAATATGTTCCGATGGAAACAGCAGCAATCTTTGCTCCATTTCCAACTCGCAAATTCGCTTCTCCCTTGACAAGTCTTCTTCTATTCCTTAGCCCCTTTTTGTCATTACATATATGTGAGCTACACCCAGTATCCAGGACTCAGGTGTACAAGGAAATAGAGTGATATTCAATAACGAAGATACCTGAAGAGGATGGGGCATTGGATGCCTTCCTCTTCAAGGACTCAAGATAAACCTTGCAGTTTCTTCGCCAGTGGCCCTCCTTGCCACAGTGATGGCAAGTGCCTTTTGGTGCCTTTTCAGTCTTTTTGGCCTTTTTTCTTCCATCCCTTATTTTGTTCTTTGGGCTTCCTCTTAGAACCTTTCTTTGAGGAACCAACTAACAGTATCGTCTTCTGATCCTGCTTTACAGAAGGCTCTACAGTCTTCAGCAGGTTGAGCAACTCAGGAAACTGGTCTGGAGTTGCATCTTCAGGAGGATGGTTGGGAAGTTGTTCTTCAAGGACATAAGCAAGCTTTTCTGCCTTGAGGACTATCCTCAGGTTTCTAAGCCAGTCCATGAAGTTTAGCCCAGTCAGCTTATTGGTGTCCAAAATGGAACGCAAATTCAGAGAAGACATGATCAAGTGATTATCCTAGAAATACAAATTGAGCTTATGTGAGAAGAATGATAAAGAATGCATCAACATACATTAATTAAATCCTATTTATTTTTTGAATTGAATAACCCTTTTTATCAATTCGGGAGATTGTAGGAACATCTCCAAATAGGTTGATATCCAACCATAGATAAGAACAACCATGGCTGTGACCATCAAGTTATTCTTAGCTATAAAGGTAGGTAATTATACCGATTACACAGCACATGTATGTAACTACCACTTTATGCTATCAACTAATTGAATGTTTGCATAAATCATTGGGTTGTTAACTCATTAACAAGTATGCAACAATATACATAGCACCCAACTGCACCTCTCTTTACATCGACCTTGGCTGTGGCACAACAAATCGATGCTCCTAGATTAAGGCTAACCCATTAATCAAGAAATAGTTTTAATATGGTTGGAGCTCATTCAACCGTTTAGTCAGGCTTGGATGTGTCCAACAACCAAAACTAAGGATTGACCTCTGACTCCAACTATATTATTCATAAACTAATTCCATGGTTTGAACATGTTGAGGTTCAAGTCGGGCATGGATGTGTCCATCAACCTAAACGAGAAACAAAACTCCGATTCTAACCATATTAATGGAAGGTGTTAGCCTTAATATTTTGTAAGGGGTTTTGGGTCTCATCCTTTCTTTTCTAAGCACATTCATGACATATAATTATGTCATGACTAACGATTTCCTTAATAAAGTATGTATGTGACTTAATTTATCAAGTCTCATTAATTGAATTAGGAACCGGATTTCCTAATTCTAATTTCATACTTTATTCAAGGAATTGTTTTGGGAAATAATTTCCTAAATTGTCATAATCAATTTCGGAAATAATATGTTTAAGACTTTGATTTCTCTAAATCAAATCTTATTAAATTAAGAGGCAATTCCCTTAATTCAACCACATATTATTTTCATGAAAATCTCTTTTAAGAAATCTCTATAGGAAACCATTTTCCTAATTAATTTTAGAGACAACAATATGTAAGAGCATCACCTCTTAAATCACATTTTATTCATGGATTTAATTAATTACAACAAATTATTTTCTAAGGGTGACTCCCCGAGGCTCAGATACCCAAAGAAAAGAAATTTGTCGTAAATCCAATTTGGTTCGCTTCTGAAGCGTAACCAAATTAAACATGACAATTTCATTCAAAATTGGGAAATTAAATTACAACAACTAACTTTAAATTGGATGGCTCCCTGAGGCTCAATCCAAAATAAAGAATTTTGTTGATAATTTAAAAATCAATTCGAATTTAATTGTCAATTAATTGTCCATAAATTTGGCTAGACTTTCTTGAAAGAAAGTGCCCAAAATTGCGAGATTTCATAATAGGTTTTCAGAATAATTGTACGTTTCTGGTACAAACAAACTTACATATTTCCAAAATTGAAAATTTTCCAAAATAGGAAATTTCCAAAATTGGAAAGTTTCCAAAGATGGGAAGTTTTCCAATTATTATAAATTTTAAATTTAGAAATTTCAAAGTTTGGAAGGGAGAAAGTGGCGCCGGCCCTAGAGAGAGAAAGGGGGGCGCCGGCCCTAGAGAGAGAGAGAGAGAATAAGGGAGAGAGAGAGAGCTTCTTAATCTCTTGATTAATTGTTGGAATTCAAGGCTTGCCTTTTGTTCCTTTATATAGTAGCCTCTCTATTGCCAAGTCTCCCTTTTAACAGAATTAACGGAATAAATTTTCATAAGAAATTTATCTCATAAATTCTCTTATGAATTATTCCGTTATGCCAAGTTTTATTATAAGTAACTTTATAATAAAATAAATACATCTCTCCTTTTAATTATGGAATAAAATTTGTATGAAATTTTCTTATCATGGAAAAATCAATTCATAATTAATTTTATAAATTAAAATTAAACCAATTCATGGTTCATTTTAATTTCCATAAAAAGAATAAATTTCTATAATTTTCTTTATATAAATTTCTTTATATAAATCTCTTTATATAAATTAATTTATTTATCCATAATTTTATAAAACAAATCGCGCTTGATTTATTTTATAATTTAAACCAATTAAATTGGTTTCTCTCTTTATTGTGGCCGGCTAAACCAAAGAGGGTGGGCACCCTCTTTGGCCGGCCACACCAAGCCAATCTCCTCGCGAATTAAACTCATTTAATTCGCCCAATAAGCCTTCAAAAGACTTAGCCATTTTAAACTTCCGATGCGCCTCTGATAAATTCAGATTCGACTTATTTCACTTGATCGAAAAATCCAATTTTCAACTCATTTTAAATCCCTCGGATTACTCGTAGTGCGTGTGACTAAATAGGCTTTCGATTTATGTTGGCCGTCTATAATCAACCAATTATAGAACGATCATGAGTGGCACCTAGTAGTACATCATGACCCCCAATTAATCGAAAGATCAACGGTTGACCTCAGAAATAATTCTGAAACCCTTCAGCAGCTCTAATAAATCATGCCTCATTCCCTTCACCATCTAATACCCACTTGGTTTAGGACATGGTCTGTGTGTGTCAGACCCCACTAGGCTGACTACGTCACACCTAGCCCAAGTAACGTTCTCTCGTCCTTTGGATTTCTAATTACTCTCATGTTTTTAAGATACTCATACTTTAAACATGACATGCTCTGGCCAGAGGCTTTGAGTAACAATCCGACGATAGGCCTGGGTATACATCTCCTCGCAAGGAGTGGTGAATCCTTTGTAGGCTGTTCAATCATCTTCGGGCACTTCGTCTTTTACCCAACCATCCTGGGTCCACACCTCCTTGGAGATACTTGCTTAAGATGTTAAAGTATAAGTTTCCATGACCAAGATGACTTGAACACCGCAAGTCGAAGGAACATCGCACTTAAGCTGCAGTAAGAACTTCACTGACATGTCTATATATAGATTACCATGTGAAGTTTTACAGTCAATCACTCGAATGAACTAGTTCCCTTAACTAGCATTCATGTTTATCTCCGGACATCCCAATGTCACCAGCCAGTGAGAATCAGCTAATTAGAGAATAACCCATGCTAGTCTCAACAGAATTGATAGTGTCCGTATTTATCAATTCATCGACTAGGGATATTTTCAATACTTCACAATTGCACATGTAGAGATAATCACTAGTTGTGAATTTATCACAAATTCTCTCATGCTGTGAATTGTATTGCGGACATTCAGTAAATGAGTTTAAGATCCCAATCAAATACACAAACATGTATACTCAAATAGTGAATTTTCATTTATTAAAATAAATGTTTACAATCATAAGGCGATTGCCTTAGGACACTTCTCTCATATTACTAACAGGTCGTGCGGTGGAGTATCCCTCTTGAAACGCCATTACAATTGCTCCGGTTGACTGTTAGATCTTCCAAAAGGCACCGACTCTGATACCAACTGAAGGATCGATGTAGGCGTGCAAAGGGGGGGGGGTGAATGCACTTTCATTGATCGTTTTGATCTCTACAAAGATGTTAGCGCAGCGGAAATAATATGCAAAAGAAATAACAATGCTAACAAAGTTCTTTTACTTGGTATCCACCCAGATGGGTGACTAATCCAAGGATCCATGCTACGAGCACCACTTTTCACTATCGAAAAGTCTCCTTGAGGTGGAGAAACCTTTATAGCAAAAACTTCCTCTTTACAGATGTAGAAATATGATGGAGGAAGCAAAGATCACTCTACAATTGGACACAACTTCGTTACTGTACGGAACTGTACGTGCACGTGTAACGAGGAGCTCCTTTTATAGGTGAAAATGATAGACTCGCAGTCTGTCCAGCCCCGCACCCGTCGACTGCCCCGAGGGCAGTCGACTGGCCCAGCAATAAATGTTGTCCAACGACTAGCAAACAGCTAGCCAACGGCTAGTTTCGGGGTATACCAGTCGACTGCCCCAAGGCCAGTCGACTGGTCCGAAGCTGTGAACTTTCTGTGGTTTTGGCAGTCGACTGCCTCTGGGCCAGTTGACTGCCCTACCTCCCAGCTCAGCTCCAACCACTCTGGACCTTCTCCTTCGCGTATGTCTTTAGGTCTGCTCCCTTGGTTCGCCCTTTGAAGTCCTCTTCCTCTGGCTATCGTCCCTCGGATGCGCACGCAAGCCTTCCCTTAGCTTGCCTCCATGCCACCCTTCACATGTGCCCTTGAAGTCCACTTCCCGGCTTGCCCTTGGAGCTCTCCTCCCTCGGCTCTCATCCCTCGGATAGGTCCACCAAGTGTGATTCTCCAAGTCCTGCAAACTCAATCACACAAATCAAATACAACATAACACTCTAACTTTAAACCTATTCGCCCATACATCAAAACCATGATCTTCCAATCATTTAAGGGTCGATTGCCTCAACAGGAGGTTCCTTCGTGTAATTCAATCAGCTTACCCAAGAGTTCATTTGCGCTATTGAATGGACCAACCCGGTTCAGCTCCTCTTTAGTTAGGCCACATTGGAGCGTTTGGGTCGCTTTGGCATCAGCTTCAATTTTCTTTTTGAGTGAAGCGTCCAAATCAGTGTAAGATTGTTGTACTCCGTCAGCATTCTTCGGTATTTCCAGTCCGGACTAGATTATTATCCACATGTTCACCTAAGTTTTCAGGTGGACCTCCATCTTACTCTTCCAGTAGGAGAAGTCCTCTCCACTGAAGAGCGGTGGTCTTGCGGTACTGAAGCCTTCTTGCATGGCCATTAAGTATTTACTGAAAAAGACAGAGAAAAGAAAAAAATATCCCAAGATTTGGTCTTGGATTAGTAGTGCGGGACAATAAAAATAATTATCGAGTGGTGTTGCACCAGTCTCGATTAACGATAAAATTTCGAAGAAAAAATTAAAACAATTCAATGAAAATCCGAAAAATTCTCAAATTGGTGGTTGCACCAAATTTGAGCTTCTCCGCTCTGATACCACTTGTTGGATCGAGAAGAACGATAGAGGGGGGGTGAATATCGTAAACCGTTTCGGATTCAAAAAGAGAATAGGCAGCGGAAATTAAAGAAACACAAACGCGAACTCAAGCGATTTTACTTGGTTCGGAGTCGCGGTCAGCTCCTACTCGAAGACCCACGGTCGTTGACCATTTACTGCGGGAAATTCTCCATGTGCGTAAATGTTTACAGAGAAATTTTATAGTTGTAGTACAGTAAACTAAAAATTAAGCTCTTTCGTTACCGACGCCCGGTGTGGATTGTACTTCGGAGCAGAGGGTCATCGTCGGCACTTCAATCTCGAGATGGGAGGTTTCCGGAGGAGAGCACTTGAGTCGAAGAGCGTAGTAGAGTTGGAAGAATGTGTTGAGAAGCCTTGGGGGTCATGCTCCTTATATAATGAGCTTGGGGGCGCCCGGGACGTTGGGGGTGCCCTCCACCTGTCACTTGATCCGGCAAACTCTCGGTCAGCCATTATCCCTCCAGGATCGGGCTGAGGTTTGACGGGGGCGCTCGGGACGTAGGGGGCACCCGGGTTGACTCGGTCTGCTGGCTTCTCGCTGAGTTAAACTCTATCCGCTTCGTTGGCTTGAGCCCAGGGCGCCCGAGGCATCCGGGGCGCCCGGGAGCACGGGGGGCGCCTGGGAGCACGGGGGTGCCCCGCCCAGTGAGCTTCCGAAGCGTTTTCTTGCTCAACTCTTGTTTGGCTTTTACCTGCACCCGGGACCTCCTGGTCGCCCAACCCAGCAGCTGCCTCTCTCCTTTGAGGCGTTCTGAGCTGCAGAAACTCTTTTCTTCGGTCCTGCATCCAGGGTTAGTACCAAACACGATAAAGCAAGTATGTTAGTGAGTCTTACAGTCGTAGCTGTCTTGGTTCTGACTTTGGATCTCCAAAATGGAACCCTAGGTCGAACCGATGCCTACTGTTCCTTCGATGGAGAATGCGTCCTCACCTACTCCTCTCAGGAGAATTTACCTATTGCCAACCGGCTCCTCCGGTTGGACTTTTTCCCAGCAGTCCTTCGCCAGGTGCCTAGCTGTCCTTCGCCAGGTGCCTAGCTGTCCTTCACCAGGTCTTCAGTACCAAGCAGTCCTTCGCTAGGTCATCGACTCCTAGCAGTCCTTCGCTAGGACTTCAATCTGCACACTCAAGTAGCATGTTAGAGAAACATAACATCTTAACCTTTTGAACTCTTTGCCATTATCAAAACACAGGTTCGACTTGGGTGTTGTCTGCACCAACACAATGAACCCATAACCTCTAGGCCCTTAAGGCATCACCAAGATCATCCCGTTGACCAAATAGTGGGTGATGTCACTCAAGGGGTGAGGACTAGGTCTTATTTTAGAGATCAAAGTAGTCAAATTGCCTTGATTTCTCAATTAGAACCAAAATCTATTGATGAGGCATTAGGTGATGTGGATTAGGTCCTAGCTATGTAAGAGGAGTTAAATCAATTTAAAAGAGTGAAGTGTGGGAGTTGGTTCCTAGACCCAATGATTGCACTATTGTCACCACTAGATGGGTCTTTAAGGACAAGCTAGATGATTAAGGAAGAATTACTAGGAATAAGGCTAGATTGGTAGCTAGGGGGTTTAATTAAGTAGAGGGTTTTGACTATGATGAGACATATGCCCCCGTAGCTAGATTAGAGTCCATTAGAATTTTACTAGCCTATGTCGCTCACATGGGGTTCACACTTCACCAAATGATGTGAAGTCAGTATTCCTTAATGGGGTCATTAAGGAAGAGGTGTATGTAGAACAACCCTCCGGGTTTGGAAATCTAAATTACCCTAAACATGTCTACAAATTAAGAAAAGTCTTGTATGGATTGAAATAAGCTCCCCGGGCTTGGTATGAAAGGCTTTCTTCATTCTTAGTGTCCAAGGTCTTTAGGAGAGGAACAATTGACCCAACTGTGTTCCTAAAATCTAAGGATAAGGACATATTTGTGTCCCAAGTTTATGTAGATGATATTATCTTTGGGTCCATAAATAGTGAATTTCTCCATGAATTCATTAAGTGTATGGAAAATGAATTTGAGATGAGTCTTGTAGGAGAATTGACTTTCTTCTTGGGTCTACAAGTTAAGCAAACAAATGAAGGGACTCATGTGTATCAAACTAAATATGCTTGGGAAATGCTAAAGAAATTTGGATTAGAAAATGCTAAGGTAGCATCTACCCCTATAGGAACAAATGTCAAAATGGATAGTGATGTTGAAGGGAAAATGGTAGACTCAAAACAATATAGAAGCATGATTGGTAGTCTATTGTACCTAACCGTTAGTAGACCCGATATATTATTTGTGGTAGGTATGTGTGCAATGTACTAATCATGTGCCAATGAGTCTCATTTAGTGGTAGTAAAGAGGATCCTAAGGTATATTAAAGGTACTCTTAATGTCGGGCATTGATATCCTAGAACCCAAATGTTGATCTTTTTGGATACACCGATTCGGACTATGCGGAGTGTAAACTAGATAGGAAGAGTACTAGTGGAGGATGTCAATTCCTTGGGTCATCTTTAGTTAGTTGGAGTAGTAGGAAACAACCATGTGTTGCCCTATCAACAACAGAGGCTGAATATGTGGCAATGGGTGGTTGTGTGTCCCAACTACTTTGGATCATGCACACCTTAGAGGATTATGAGTTACATTACTCCAAGGTCAAGGATTTGTGTGATAATGTAAGTACAATTAACTTGACTAAAAATCCAGTTCACCATTCTAGAACAAAACACATTAAAGTGAAGCATCACTTCATTAGAGATCATGTAACAAGGGGAGACATTGAATTACACTATGTTGAGTCTAAGTCAAACCTTGCCGACATTTTTACCAAGTCTCTTCCCAAATCGGAGTTCACATCCTTAAGAAGAGACCTTGGTATGTGTTTTGTAGAAGTATAGGATGAACCTTGGAGCAATACAATAGGAAGGTGGTGTTTGATCCATTAGGATGATACAAATGATTCACTTGTGCTTGTGACATATTGTTGGGTCATTAGATGTATCAAATTAGAAAAATAGACCAACTATGGGGAAAGTAAGTGTTTACTTAATGGACATCTTGCCCAAAGATCATGATTGGACATTTTAAACATTTGAAAACCATTTTATGTTTTATATGCTTTTCCATAAGCTTGAAACATATATGATTGCAAAATTAGATTGAAAACTTGATACAAAGTTAGTGTTTTTCAAGATATTTGAACATTAGTCAAAAAGTCAAACATGTTTAACTTTTTCACAAAATTATATTTTCACTGATAAAGTATATCATATAAACATGTTTGCAAATTTTTATAATTTTTAGAATTTTCTAAAATTTTTGGGGAGTTTCTGAAATTCGGCTCAGAAACTTGTAATTTAGGCCGACAGAGTATCAGTCGACTGCCTCTTAGGGCAGTCGACTGGCACGGCTGGATTCAGAAAAATGAGGATTTTCATAAATGAGTTATTCTCTCATTTGATGCCATGGGTTAGGATTGCTGTGCGCAATCATTTTGATGGTGTCAAAGGGGGAGAATGGGATGGTTTAAGTTAGGCTTGTAACTTAATTTTGGTTAAATTTGGTTTATGGAAATTGAAAATGAAGAAGGCATAGGTTAAGGGGGAGGTTATCTCTTGTTTTTCTTACTATGTCTTGTTTTCAATTACTGTTGTTGGCTAGTATTTTCTCCCTAACTTAAACATACTGCCACACATCAAAAAAGGGGGAAATTGTTGAGGCAATCGACCCAAGGATGATCGGGAAGATTATGATTTTGATGTGTGTGTGCCAATATGTTTAAGGTTAGGGTGTTGTGTTGTTATTTGATATGTGTGATTGAGTTTGCAGGACTTAGAGAATCACTCATGGAGGACATATCCGAGGGATGAGAGCCGAGGGAGGAGGACTCCAAGGGCAAGCCGGGAAGTGGACTTCAAAGGGCACACATGAAAGGTGGCATGGAGGCAAGCCAAGGGAAGGCTTGTGTGCTCATCCGAGGGATGATAGCTGGTGGAAGAAGACTTCAAGGGGCAAGCCAAGGGAGTATACCTGAAGGCACACGTGAAGGAGAGTGTTCAGAGTGAGAGTGAGTGATTGTAGAAGCTGTGTAGGACCGGTGCCGACGATAGAGGGGGGGGTGAATATCGACCGTGAAAAATCTTTCGCAATTCTTCGTAAAACTTTCGTTCGTTCTGGACTTAGAATATTAGTAGCGCAGCGGAAAATAAATAGAACGAAAAACAAAGCAAAGGGATTTTTACTTGGTTCCCGACCCCCAGGGTCAGTACATCCAAGGCCTATGCACGGGAACGCCCGTCCACTATTGGTCTCCTTCCCGGAAATTTCGGAGGCGGAGAATCCCGACTTACAGTGCAGGATTACAAGCAATAATATAGAAATTTAAGTATGGTAATTAACTAAAAGCAAACCAACAAGACAATGTCTGAAGCTCGGCCGATCTGGACCTCCGAAGTGTCGCGCACCTCCTCTTGGAGCCTCCCGGTCGTAGAGCCTCGTTTCTAGCGTGTTGTCGTCGGTCAGAATGCTTGGGATCGCTCTTGGAAGTTGTTCTTGAAGCAGAGGGGTCGAAGCGCCTTATATAGGCCTCCGGGGGACGCCCTGGACGCTGGGGGCACCCCGAAAGACTCGGTCAAATTTTATCCCTGCGCCTACCTCGCTGTAGTTGATAACAGCTTTGATTAGGGTGCCCCAGACCTCCCGGGTGCCCTCATGGAGGCTTATCTGTGTTTCGGACTCGAAACAGCACAAACAGGTTCGAATCCGGGCACCCCGGATGCTCCGGGCGCCCCGGACGCTCCGGGCGGCCCTCTTGACACCTATTCTGCTTACCAACCAAGACTGCACTTTTTACCTTTGTCTGAGGGCGCCCCCACTATTGGGGGTGCCCTGGTTGCATCGGGGCGCCCCCAATGATGGGGGCACCCTGCTTAGGGCCTCTAGCAGCTTACAACATCTTTCACTCTTGGTACCTACAAGATACATAACCACATAGCACATATACATATAATTTTAGTCTTGAGGACTTGGTTCGGACTTCGGATTTCCATGAAACCCTAGGTCGAACCGGCACAAGTTCCCATCCCCGAGAACTTGCCCTTCACCTACTCCTTTCAGGAGACGGTTGCCACCCAGCCCTTCGGGTGGACTTTTGCTTAGCTTCCGATACCTCCGGACTTCGAGACGCCCAAACCCTGACCCATCTCTACTCCTGTCCTTAGTCATCGCTCAGCTAAGTTGCTCAGTCCCTTGGACCAAGACTTCATTTCCTAGCAGTCCTTCGCCAGGTGCCTAGCAGTCCTTCGCCAGGTCTTCATTCCCTAGCAGCCCTTCACTAGGTCTTCTATGCCTAGCATCCCTTCGCTAGGTGCCTAGCAGCCCTTCGCTAGGTCTCCTATGCCTAGCATCCCTTCGCTAGGTGCCTAGCAGCCCTTCGCTAGGTCTTAGGGTTTCGATACCTAGCAGCCCTTCGCTAGGTGCCTAGCAGCCCTTCGCTAGGTCTTAGGGTTACAATACCTAGCAGCCCTTCGCTAGGTGCCTAACAGCCCTTCGTTAGGTCTTAGGATTTCAATACCTAGGTTAACTAGGACATTTCTTCAACTTAGGTTACTTCTCCTTTGCTCCCCTTTGTCTGTTCAATAGATCACTGACTTAAGTGTATTGTCAAACATTAAAACACTTAAAGAGGAACATCATTGATGCAACTTGCACCAACAATCTCCCCCTTTTTGATGTTTGACAATAACTTAAGTTAGATTGGTTTAAGGGGCTAACCTACCATCCTTGGGAAAAAATGAAAAAAAATGATATATAAGTTTTGAGACTACATTTTTGATTTTTGGGAGAAAAATTTTTCTAACTTAAGCACACCTCTCCCCCTTTGTCATACATAAAAAACTTTAATAAAATACTTGCACCAATAATGAAGGCTTTTATTTCTTTTTGAAAATACTTAGTGTAAAGAATTGCATAATACTAATACTTGAACTCAAAATATGTTTGAGAAAATACCGGATTTCTGAAGGTACAAATATTTTGAAAAGTGATCTTTGTAGCATGCATGTACTTTTGAGAGAATAGATTGAGCAGTTTTGAAAGATATTTTGAAAAATATAAGTTTTTCTGAAAAATATTATACATATTTTGCAAGTACTAATTATTTTTTGAAAAAGATGAGACTTTGAAAAAATATAAGTAATTTTTGAAGAGTATTATGCATTTTGAAAATATGCTTTTTTTTTCTTGACTTGGCTTCTTTTCCAGTCTGACACAATCCTAGGAGATCTTGTTGACTACAAGAACATTTTCCTAAGTGTCCTGGAAATTTTTCAAGCTCAAGTAAATATAAAAGTAATTTCATAAGTCACATAACTTAAAAAAAATAGGATGTAAGTATATTTTGAAAAATGTATAAATTTTTGAAGTCATAATACTTGATTTGGTTTATCTTCTAGTCTGACACAATCATAGGAAACCTTGTTGACTACAAGGACATTTTTCTAAGTGTCCTGGAGGATTTTCCAAACTCAAGATATTATTCAAACCAGATGAATTTTTGAAAATAATAGTATTATTCAAATTGATAGTAATTTTAAAAAAAACTTATGTTTTCACAGGATTTGAAAATACTGCGCATGAAAACATTTGAAATATTCAATAATTCTTTTAATTTGATATCCCCCTAAACTTGACCCAGTCCTAGGAAGCTTGTTGACTACAAGTACTCTTCCTCTAAGTCTTAAGGGTTGATTCAAATTAAAGAAATTATCTAATAATTTCAAAACAATTAATTAAATAAAATTGTTTCAGAAGTTTGATTTATACTCCCTCTAAAGTTGACACATCCTAGGAGTCCTTGTAGATTATGAAGTGGACCTTCCTCTGTGTCTTTAGGGTTTATCAAAATCAAACAAGACAGATAAATTTTACAACATAAACCTTTTTCGAAAAACACAAGGGATAACGATTTAAAGCTCAGTTTTCGAAAAGTATTTTCAAATAATAGTAATTTTTACAGTGTAGTTTTTGAAAGCCAAAAAAAATGAAAATCACTCCCCCTGTATCCGATCTCGTTTGACTCTATCTAAGTGCCTTAAGGAACTTTAGTGTTGTCCTAAGAGGTTTGTGTCTAATTGCGCGAGTCAAACAATTTTTGAAAAAATATAATTTTTGAAAAACGTATAATATGTATATTCAATCAGACAAGCATGAATTCCATAAAAACATTATTATGTTGAAACACTATTTTAAAAATATATTTTTAGAAAAATATTCTAATGATTTTGAAAAACAATTTTGAAAAACATTTTTCAATTTATTAGTCCTTAACATCTCACCCATTTTAGATATATCAATACAACAAGCATGATTGCCTTATAAGTGTATTGTGAGATGCTTGAATCATTTTTCTTTAATTTATTTTTAATTCTAAGATTTAATTGAAGCTTGTGTTAGATTTGAATTTGACAAGAAGTAACTTGAATTTGAATTTCAAAAATTGGCTTCCAGGTCTTGGCGAGGCACTAGGCCTTCTTTGGCCGTAGCGTTATTGGATCATCAACCCTTTCCTTGACAAAGTCTTTTAATGAAATTTCATTTTCAAAATTACTTTTTGAAAAATTCTGGTCTAACTAGTTTGGATCTTGGATCGGTAGCTTCGGCTAGTTTCACCAGTCTAAAGAGACCAAGTATACTTGACCTTATTAGAATTGGCTTCCCTAACGTACTATCATCTCACCGCCACCCAATACTAGGTTGATCAAATTTCAATTATTCTTTTTCCTATAGCCGTTCTAATATATGCATAAAATTTAAATATGAATGATATGTCATATAAAAAGAAGTAGCAGATGCATGACATGACAATTATGCATGAGTCAAACAAGTCCAAAGCATTTTATTTAAGTTTCTAAAAATGTATCAAATTCCCGATTTGATACATGTCGTGTGAACCCATGAATATGCCAACCCACTTTGACATATTTAATGTTATTAATTTTAATTGTTACAGTTTGCGTAAAATTTTATTTTAGTTTGAGTTTAAGATATTTAAGATTTGAAGTTGAGTTAATTGAAGTTTGAATTAATTTGAAAATTAATTAATTAAGATTGAATTGATTTGAATCAATTAAAGTTGAATTTATTTGAAATAGATTGAATTGATTAGCTTTATTTGAATTAAATTGATTTAATTGACTTAATTAAAATTTTAATTGAATTGAATTGAATTTAAATTTAATTTAATTTGAATTTAATTTAATTTGAATTTAATTTAATTTAATTTAATTTAATTTGAATTTAATTTAATTTAATTTGAATTTAATTTGAATTTAATTTAATTTAATTTGAATTTAATTTAATTTAATTTAATTTAATTTAATTTGAATTTAATTTAATTTAATTTAATTTAATTTGAATTTAATTTAATTTAATTTGAATTTAATTTAATTTGAATTTAATTTAATTTGAATTTAATTTATGTTAAATTTAATTTAGATTTAATTTAGATTTAATTAAGATTTAATTCGAATTTAATTTGAATTTAATTTAATTTGAATTTAATTTAATTTAAATTTAATTTAGATTTAATTTAGATTTAATTAAGATTTAATTTGAATTTAATTTGAATTTAATTTAATTTGAATTTAATTTAATTTAAATTTAATTTAGATTTAATTTAGATTAAATTAAGATTTAATTCGAATTTAATTAGGATTAAATTAAGATTTAATTCGAATTTAATGAGGATTTAATTCGGATTTAATTAAGATTTAATTCGAATTTAATAAGGATTTAATTAAGATTTAATTTGAATTTAATTAGGATTTAATTAAGATTAATTTGAATATAATTAGGATTAAATTAAGATTTAATTCGAAATTAATTAGGATTTAATTAATATTTAATTCGAATTTAATTAGGATTTAATTAAGATTTAATTAAGATTATAATGATTAATTAATAAATGTGGGTTTAAATTCATCATTTTTATTATTTCAAAAATTTCTTCTTCATTTTTATCTTTCTTTTCAAGTTTTTCTAATAATTTTGATTTATTTGATTTTTTTTTAATTTTTATTAACTATGGCCTTTATCTTAGATAGTCCTATATCCTTCTCAAGATTAGGTCTTTCAATATCCTTACAGTAGGTAGAGTAATTTGGGCCACTAATTAAGGTTTTGTAATAATCTTTAACATTATCTATAATTAAATTATTATCTAGAAGAATTTTATCTTCAAAATTATCCTCAGATATATTTTCAATATTTTCAACATTAATCTCTAGATTATCTTTAAGATTTTCAGAATTAATTTCTGAATTAATCTTGAGATTTTCAGAATTAATTTCTGAATTATCCTTAAGATATTCAAATTTGAATTCGGATTTGTCCTTAGGATTTTCAAATTTGAATTCGGAATTATCCTTAGGATTTTCAAATTTGAATTCTGAATTATCCTTAGGATTAATTTTGTCTGAATTAAAATTATCAGAACTAATTTTATCAGAAAAATTATCAGAATTAATTTTATCAGAAAAATTATTAGAATTAATTTTATCAGAAAAATTATCAGCGTTAATTTTATCAGATAAATTATCAGAGTTAATTTTATCAGATAAATTATCAGAATTAATTTTATCAGATAAATTATCAGAATTAATTTTATCAGACAAATTATCAGAGTTAATTTTATCAGAAAAATTATCAGAATTAATTTTATCAGAAAAATTATCAGAATTAATTTTATCAGAAAAATTATCAGAGTTAATTTTATCAGATAAATTATCAGAGTTAATTTTATTAATTTCTGAATTGATATTCTGAATTAAACAATTAATTTCTAATATTTTGGTCATATTCACATTTTGTAATTTAACATGCAAAAAGTTAATTTTACTATGCAATAAATCTACTTTATCAGAAAAATTAACTACTTTATCACATGGCAGTGCAAGAACTTGTAAAATTTTTGGAACATAAATCTTGTGTACCTTCGCCGGACACTTATTTTTGTAATGTCCGTATTTCTTGCATTTGAAACATTATACGTGACTTTTGTCCCTCCGGTTTCCTGGCGCTGGTGCCTCCTTCGCCACCAGTGATGTAGATCGAATCTTACGAGTAGGGCACTGACTTTTATAGTGCCCTCTCTCCCTGCACGTGAAACAAATAATATGGAATTTACAAATGAACATTTTAAATAAAATATACCTGATTCACCCCTGGGCTCCCCCTCAACTCCTGGCGTCTTTGCTCCGTCGGCGGTTAGTCCGGTGAAGAGCGGCTCGGCTCTGATACCAATTGTAGGACCGGTGCCGTCGATAGAGGGGGGGTGAATATCGACCGTGAAAAATCTTTCGCAATTCTTCATAAAACTTTCGTTCGTTCTGGACTTAGAATATTAGTAGCGTAGTGGAAAATAAATAGAACGAAAAACAAAGCAAAGGACACAGCGGATTTTTACTTGGTTCCCGACCCCCCAGGGTCAGTACATCGAAGGGCTATGCATGGGAATGCCCGTCCACTATTGGTCTCCTTCCCGGACTTTCTGAAGGCAGAGAAACTCGACTTATAGTGCAGGACTACAATCAATAATATAGAAATTTAAGTACGGTAATTAACTAAAAGCAAACCAACAAGACAAAGTCTGAAGCTTGGCCGATCTGGACCTCCGAAGTGCCGCGCACCTCCTCCTGGAGCCTCCCGGTCATAGAGCCTCGTTTCTAGCGTGTTATCGTCGGTCAGAATGCTTGGGATCGCTCTTGGAAGTTGTTCTTGAAGCAGAGGGGTCGAAGCCCCTTATATAGGCCTCCTGGGGGTGCCCTGGACGCTGGGGGCGCCCCGAAAGACTCGGTCAAACTTTATCCCTGCGCCTACCTCACCGCAGCTGATAACAACTTTGATCAGGGCGCCCCGGACCTCCCGGGCACCCTCATGGAGGCTGATCTGTGTTTCGGACTTGAAACAGCACAAACAGGTTTGAATCCAGGCGCCCCGGAGGCTCCGGGCGCCCCGCTTGACACCTATTCTGCTTACCAACCAAGACTGCACTTATTACCTTTGTCTGGGGGCGCCCCCACTGTTAGGGGCGCCCTGGTTGCATGGGGGCACCCCCAATGATGGGGGCGCCCTGCTTAGGGCCTCCAGAAGCTTACAACATCTTTCACTCTTGGTACCTACAAGATACATAACCACATAGCACATATACATATAATTTTAGTCTTGAGGACTTGGTTCAGACATCGGATTTCCACGAAACCCTAGGTCGAACTGGCACAAGTTCCCATCCCCGAGAACTTGCCCTTCACCTACTCCTTTCAGGAGACGGTTGCCACCCAGCCCTTCGGGTGGACATTTGCTTAGCTTCCGATACCTCCGGACCTCGAGACGCCCAAACCCTGACCCGTCTCTACTCCTGTCCTTAGTCATCGCTCAGCTAAGTTGCTCAGTCCCTTAGACCAATACATCATTTCCTAGCAGTCCTTCGCCAGGTGCCTAGCAGTCCTTCGCCAGGTCTTCATTCCCTAGCAGCCCTTCGCTAGGTGCCTAGCAGCCCTTCGCTAGGTCTTCTATGCCTAGCATCCCTTCGCTAGGTGCCTAGCAGCCCTTCGCTAGGTCTCCTATGCCTAGCATCCCTTCGCTAGGTCTTAGGGATTCGATACCTAGCAGCCCTTCGCTAGGTGCCTAGTAGCCCTTCGCTAGGTGCCTAATAGCCCTTTGTTAGGTCTTAGAGTTTCAATACCTAGGTTAACTAGGACATTTCTTCAACTTAGGTTACTTCTCCTTTGCTCCCCTTTGTCTGTTCAATAGATCACTGACTTAAGTGTATTGTCAAACATTAAAACACTTAAAGAGGAACATCATTGATGCAACTTGCACCAACAAGCTATTCAGTCGACTGGTAGAAAGGCAGTCGACTGCCATAGCAAATAGAAACTCACAGAAGGTTTCAGACCTGAGACTAATCGACTGCTCCAGGGGCAGTCGACTGGTTACCCCAAAAACTAACGGTTGAGTTAGCCGTTGGCTACCATTTATGGCTAGATTAGTCGACTGCCAAAGGGACAATCGACTGGTGTTGGGCTGGACAACTCGTGGAGTTGTTCTTTACTCTTATTTAAAGGGGACATTTTGTCACGAGGAAGGTACGGTTCATTACTGTACCAAGGTTTTGTTAGTGCCCAGGTGATCAGTTCTTCCTCTAGTTTTCATTTCAATCTTGTAAAGAGGATGAAGACAACCTTGTAAAGGTTTTCTCCACCTTGTAGGAGACATTTCATAGTGGAGGTGGTGTACTTCTGTGGATCCTTGGATTACTCACCTTTCCGGGTGGATACCAAGTAAAATCTTCTTGTTAGCATTGAATTTTATATTTTTCGTTATATTTTGGTATTTTGCTAACCCTCTTGTAGAGCGAATTCGACAAAAGTGCTATTCACCCCCCCTCTAGCAAGTGCCACGATCTTACAGGAGCCGGTTGGCAAACAGGTAAATTCTCCCGAGAGGAGTAGGTGAGGACGAGTTCCCCATAGGAGGGAACATTAGGCGTCGGTTCGACCTAGGGTTCCATTTGGGAAGCCTAAAGTCAGAACCAAGACAGCATAGGCTGTAATCTTGGTATAATATGTCATTTATATTTGTTTCTTGTGTTTTGGAACTAACCCTGGTTGCAGGAACAAAGGAATGAAGTTTCTTCATTCAGGCGCCTCACTGGGCAAGGCGCCTATGTTGAGACAGGCACCCCAGTGCATGTCTACGCCAAGCATTCGAAGCAAACAGCCACACAAGCCTCTGGACCAAGTCAAGTGAGGCGCCTGTGTTAACACAGGCACCCTAGACAGCTCAGGCGCCCCAGTTGAAGGGATAAGCACTGGCCAAGTCTGCGGATTGATAATCTCGCAGAGGAGGCCACGTGTCAGGCGCCCCCTTCAACACAGGCACCCCAGCTGCTACTATAAAAGCGGGTTCACCCCCAAGGCGTTAACATTAATTGCTTCCAACCCATTCGCTCAAGTGCTACGCTCCGACAAGCTCCGTACTCGCGATTCAAGTGCTGCCGATGACCCGCTGCTCAGAACTTCCAACTTCTTCGGTCGTCGGTAAAAGTTAATTTTTCTAAGTGATGTAATTTCATTTTAAATTCTATATTTCTACTCCAACTTGTAATCTTTCATAAAAATATAGAATTGCCCACCGTAAACGGTCAAGGACCGTGGGCCTTGGAGTAGGAGGCAACCGCGACTCTGAACCAAGTAAAAACAAACCTTGTTAGCGATTGTTTTTGCTATTTCCACTGCGCAATTACTCTCTTTGTCCAAAAATTTAAACGACCGATATTCACCCCCCCCCTCTATCGATTCAATCCGATCCCACACTCTCCTCTTTGGAATCCTTCTTCTACCAATGCTACCGGCGCCGCCCACTCCCTGCCGCCAGCGCTTCTCTTCCACTTCCCAGCCGCCGCCGATCACCAAAGGAGGAGCACAGCCTATCCTTTGCACTATGAACACCGGCCAGGGAGCTGTGGAGGAGAAGGAGTGGAGAAGAAGGAGAACAATCGGCTTATTCTCCTTTTGCGCCGGTGACCTAGGAGAGAGAGAGAGGAGGAAAGGCTTTTAGGGTTTTGGTGTGGATTAATTCCAAAATTAATCAGAGATTAATTCCTTGATTACTCCTTGTATCATGACTCCTATGGGGTATTTATAGGGGTAAGATAGGGACCATGAGGAGGAGTTGGTTCTTGGCCTGCTAATGGATCCAAACCCGATCCATTAATGGAGATCCATTCCACTAAAGGATTCATTGAACTTCCTCACCAACCCCTATATTTTCATATAGGCTCCACATATTATGAGTTGTCCATCTCCCCATGTTTAAGATATCGAATGTTCGATAATTAATTTAAATTACAGACAATTAAATTAATTATCCTCTTAATCCTTCATTAGTACCACTCAACTTTTTTTTCATGTCGGACCATAGTCCACTTTCAAGATTTTACATGACGATTGTTTTGAGCTCACTAAGGGGCATTATAATCCCGACTCACTGATGATAGCCCAATACTAGTGTCACAATGAGCCTCAAATTTAGATATTTATAAACTGAAAACCCTTAGCTAACAGAATTAAATGTAGAATAGGGGTCTCAGGTCGTATTTTTCCAAGGACTAGTTGTGAATATTTAATTCAAGCTTAAAAGTTGTTTGTCATCAAATGTTTTGGGTTTTCAAATTAGAATGGGGGTTTTGTTTTGCAAATAAGAATGAGAGTATAGTTTGAAATGAATTTGGCTAAGCAGGAATTAAACTAGTAACTTATAAAACCTAACTTAACAAAGACAAGCAATTCAATATGAAATTATGGAATTGAAGAACTAAACTAGCTTCAAGGTCAAGCAAACAATAAATCTGTAGCTAAGTTGCATAAATGAATGGGAATTCACTCAATAAAAATTGAATGCTTAAAAACAGGGCTAAATTGTAGCTGTGGTTAACTGATCGGTCGGTTGACCGATCAAATACAAGCCTGATCAGACTGGTGACCGATCAGGTGCTGCCTGGATCGGTCGAATGACCGATCAGTAGCTGAACGCGATCTAAAACAATACGAAACAAACTGGAATGTTACAGAATAGAGTTCAAAAATTAAATCTACAACTAATTGACACCAGTTCAAGTTCTTTACCAGGATTTGCTCCTTGCTGTCACACAAGGATCGAGCTCGGAACCCCCTCGCTCGAGAATCGAACAAAAATCAACTGTCGTGATCAATTTGCTTAGCTTTGATGTGTAATTTGAAACTTCCTCCGATCCCTTCTTCCTTCATGATTGGAATCGCGAGTGGTAGCTCAGGGACCCTTGAATCAACTCAGAGAACCCCTCTGACTTGCTCCGATTGATGACGAATGGGAATCAACCAAAGATTGATCGGATGAAGTGAGCTCTCGGTGACACCCTTGCCTGAGCCTTCAGAGATGAATTGATTGCAACATCTCGCGAAAACTGACCTCGACGATTTGAAATCTAAAGAAGAACTCGATTTGGGTGGCCGCGTGCGATCGAAAATGAAGAACGAAGATGAACGGAAAAGCTGGAAAAACGCGATCTGGCGACGACGCTCGAGCGGAAGAGGGGAATTCTGTTTTAATTGAACCATTTGAATTTCGACGGCTGTGATCGTCCCGGCCTCATCCAACGGTCGAATCTCTTCAGATCTGAACCAAACCTTCCAGATCTTGATCAAAGGTCAGGATCTGCTCCTCCTCTGCTCGGACCATTCAGATCTGCAACGGATGGATCAGATTGCTCTGATCTTTGAATGGACGGTTTAGGGTCCTCTTAAGCTCGATCCAACGGCTGGATGACCTTTGATTGGGACTAAATCTTCAGATCTTGATCTATGGTTTAGATTAACTGTAACTTGAGCTCTGATTGGTCAGCAGATGATAGATGGCTCAGATCTAGTCGTTTCTTGATCGGATGACCCACATTGATCCACCTCTTGATCCCCTTGATCAAAGCCATGTAGGAGCTCAAGTCTGATCCAATCTGATCTAGGTCCATGGTCATTTGAAGCCTATAAAATTAGATTCAAAATTAACGCCAAAATATTTCAAATATAGAAAGAATTGTATCCAATGACAAAATAGAAAGATTTCATGAAACCTAATGTAAATGCAAACTTAAGCATATGAAAAGGGATCAAAACATGGATTTAAGAGCCTAATTGGAGTAACAAAATGGTAGTTATCAACTCCCCCACACTTACTCTTGGGCGTCTCGCACAAGCTACTAGTAAACTAATGATGCATCCCCCTAGATCATTCTCAATCATAGTTAGGAGCAATTGAAAGGAAATTACCTAGTGTTGTCAATTCTCAAAAATCTAAACTCAATGGACTAGTATCTTGTCCATAAATCAACAACTTAGCATACTTTCTCCTTCATGACTCATTGAGATGAACTAAACACTGAAAGCCTATCAAGGGAATATTTAGTGGCTCTCTTCCTAAATTCTACATTTCAATGAAAGTGGAGCTCACTCAAACACAACATGTTTCTTGCACTACCATAAGCTTGCTTATTATCTACTCTCCACCATCATTCTTGACTTGGATCCACATCTACAAAGGCTTATTAGAACAAGTTAAAGAAATATGAAATGATAAGAATGAAATAGAAGTTCAATGAATTTTGATACTAAAGAATCATGATAAAGAAAATAGAGAAATATGATATGATAGGAAAAAAAATATGGAAAAGAAATATGGCATAATAAGAAAATATGGAAAAATAAGAAAAAATAGAAGACTTGGATACTCAAAATTATTTCCTAATGCACTTTGCCCTCTCATGGTAGCCTCTAATGAATTCCAAGCCAAGGGGAATAAGGATCAGCTGATTTGGATGAGAAAAATACTGAATTCAGTGTGCCAACTCCTTCTGATCAGTCAAGAGACCGATCAAACTTCTCCTGATCGTTCTGGAGATCGGTCTGTGCTTCTTCTGCTCGGACTAGAAAGCTCCTGATCGGTCTGAGTGACCGATCAGGCTCCTCCCTGATCGGTCTGAGTGACCGATCAGGCTCCTCCCTGATCGGATTGGTGACCTATCAGGGACTGATCAGTAGCTGAGATTTCAGGGTTCTGAGACTGCTTCTGCCGAGATCACTTCTTCCAATCAATACCACATCTCAACTAGATCCTTGTTCACAACTTCAAATTCAAATATCTAACTCAGCATTTGACTTCCACTTCATTCTCTTTTCTTTTCTTTTCTTTTCTTTTTTTTCTTCTCTCTTCTGTTTTCTATTTTTTTTTCTTTTCAGCTACTTCCTTTTTCTGTTTTACTTTTTTTTTCAATATTTTTACTGAGCTTCCTCATCTCCACGAAATTGTAGCAGCTTAACTTCTGCTCTTTGATTTTGAATTCCAGCAATTGGGTGCAACTCTTGGAAGTAGGGGTCAAAACAAGCTTGAAACAAAAAATTCCAGCTTTTCTTGATACCATTCAAGCTTCAATTCAACCACTTGCTTCAGTGTCCCATAATCCTGCTCTATACATTACTGATTTAGCACATGTAAGCTGTGAAGACCTGCCCTTTATGTATTCCACTTGAATTACTAATCAGAAATTGAAGAATTGGTCACAAAAATTTGGCACTTAACTACCACTAGTTGATACAACTATTGCAACTCCTTATGTAGGCTCTCATTCCCTTCGAAATTTGTCTCATGGAGCATGAAACATCAAATTATATTCAAGAACTTAGATGTTCCACAAGTAGCCTTCACTAACCAATTTTTTCAACTCTTTCTTGATACACCACTCCATAAACTTGGCACACTTCTTCATTTTAAACTTCATTATCTTTTCTTCTTCCTTTCTTTTTAAATTACATCTTTGATACTTTTTCATTCCTTAAGTCCCATCAAAACATTCAGAATCCACAAAAGTCCATCTTAAAATCCATAAAAACATATTGCCATCACAAAATAAACTTTAAAATGCATCACTTCTCACCAAAACCATTTAAAAGCACTAGTCATCTCCCCCACACTTAAACTCTTGTCCATCTCAGGCAAAGTAACATTAAGAAACATCAAAAACAACCAAGTCCATGGAGATATATGGTTATGAGCAGAAAAATAGGGGAAGGAAAAAGAATAAGGCATGAATCAACAAGGTATATTGCAAAAATTTATATGAAAAGGAGACAAAGTGATTCACCTCTATAAATGTGGTCCAATCATAGAAATATAGTTTTGAAAGAACCTAAGCAAGTTCTAGAGTACAATCACATGTATGTATCTCAAACATAAGGGTAAGTCCTCATTAGGTAAAAAGAATTCATCTCAAGTTATCAATCTAGAGTCCATAACTAAGTAGTACTCAAGCATCCATGAATTTTTATCCATTGGCTCAGATCCTAAGGTTTAACAACCAAATTTAATTTGCTTTCAAGAGACTCTAAAATGATATAGAGAAAACCTAGATGGATACATTTATTCTATATCATGCAAGAAATAAGGTGTCAAAAGGGTAAAATGGTGCTTACAATAACTTTTATTCACCCTACTCTACCTAAGCATTTATTAACAAAAATTCATTCTAAAAGAAAAGTTTAACTACTTGAAAACAATAAAATGGTATCTACAATGTAATAAAAGTGCAAGAAAAATAAACTCCCCTTTAAGTTGGGTAGATAGCATCTTTGATGTCCAAACCATCCACATCTAGCTCCTTTAATTCTTCAAAGTATTTCATGAGCCGGTGGCCATTAACTTTTCAAATAAAACCATTAGCTTCATCCTTGATTTCAACAACACCATAAGGAAAAATGTTAGTTACAAGAAATGGACCTTCCCATCTTGATCTCAACTTACCTTTAATCAATTTGAGCCTTGACTTGTACAATAAAACCTTGTCGCCGATTTGGAACTCTTTTCTCACTATATGTTTGTCATGAAAGATCTTGGTCTTTTCCTTATAAATCCTTGAGTTTTCAAATGCTTCTAGTCTTATCTCCTCAAGTTCTTGAAGTTTAAGCTTTCTTTATTCTCCCACTTTAGTTGCATCATAGTTGCAAGCCTTCACCACCCAATAAGCTTTGTGCTCTATCTCCACGGGTAGATGACAAGCTTTTCCATAGACTAGTCGTTAAGGAGACATTCCAATTGGTGTCTTGTATGCCATTCTATAGGCCCATAGTGCATCATCAAGTGTCTTGCTCCAATCATTCCTATTAGGCCCAACGGTCTTCTCCAAAATTGCTTTGATCTCTCTATTTGAAATTTCAGCTTGGCCATTAGTTTGGGGATGGTAGGAAGTAGAATCTTTGTGCACAACCCCATGCTTGCTAAGTAGAGCCTTCATGTGTTTGTTGCAAAAATGAGATCCTTGGTCACTTATTATAACCCTTGGAATTCCAAACCTATAAAAGATATGTAACCTGACAAAACTAACAACAACACAAGAATCATCAGTCCTGGAGGGAATGACCTCCACCCATTTAGAAACATAATCTACAGCAAGCAAAATATACAAATAACCACAAGATGCAGGAAAATACCCCATAAAGTCAAGTCCCCAAACATCAAATATCCCACAGAAAAGCATAGTCTGTTGGGGAATTTCATTTCTAGCTCCTATGTTCCAAGTTCCCTGACATCTATCATAATTTTTATAAAACAAATATACATCATGAAATAAGGTAGGCCAGTATAAACCACACTCTAAAACTTTTCTAGCTGTCCTTTGTGGTCCAAAATGTCCTCCACAGGATGATGAATGGCAAATTGTAAGAACTGAATAAAATTCATGATCAGGTATGCATCTTCTGATTATTTGATTATTACAAAATTTCCATAAGTACGGGTCATCCCACACATAGAATTTAGCATCACTTTTGAGTTTATCTTTTTGAGCCTTAGAAAATTGTGTAGGGAAAACATGAGCTACTAAAAAGTTAACTAGATCTGCATACCAGGGCGACTCACCATGTATCACATGAAGGTGCTCATCTATAAAGTCATCATCAATAGTGGTAGGGGATCCATCTCCCTCAATTCTGCTCAAGTGATCTGCAACCAAATTCTCTTTGCCACTCCTATCTCTGATTTCCAAGTCAAACTCTTGGAGTAGAAGCATCCATCTGATTTGTCTAGGCTTAACATCTGGCTTCTTTAAAATGTACTTTAATGCTGCATGATCAGAAAAGACAATAACATGTGAGCACAACAAATAAGATCTAAATCAGTCTAAAACAAAAACAATAGCAAGAAGCTCTTTCTCAGTGGTGGTGTAGTTGGCTTGTGCAGCATCTAGGGTCTTGGAAGCATAGCAGATAACATGAGGTCCTACATCCACCCTCTGTGCAAGAACAACTCCTACAGCAAAATTAGATGCATCACACATTAGTTCAAAAGGTAAATTCCAATCAGGGGGTCTAATAATAGGAGCTGAAGTAAGAGCCTCCCTTAATTTCTGAAAAGCTGCTTTGTATTTTTCATCAAAACAAAATTCTACATCTTTCTGCAATAATCTAGTCAAGGGCCGAGCAATCTAAATAAAGTCTCTAATAAATCTCCTGTAGAATCCTGCATGACCAAGAAAAGCTCGAATATCCCGTACGCATACGGGGTAAGATAAAGAAGATATAACACTATTTTTTGTAGGATCTACCTCAATACCTCTCCTAGAGACTATATGACCTAAGACAATACCATGCTCCACCATGAAATGATATTTTTCAAAATTAAGAACAAGATTAGTTTCAATGCATTTATGGAGTAACCTAGATAAATTATCTAAACATGAATCAAATGACGTGTCAAAAATAGAAAAATCATCCATGAAAATCTCCATGCAATGCTCTAATAACACACCAAAATACTTATCATGCACCGCTGGAAAGTCCCAGGAGCATTGCAGAGTCTTAATGGCATCCGTCTATATGTAAATATGTCGAAAGGACAGGTAAAGGTGGTCTTCTCCTGATCCTCTGGGTCTATGCAAATCTGAAAATATCCTGATTACCGATCCAAGAAGCAGTAATGAGACTTCCTTGCCAATCTCTCTAGCATCTGATCAATGAAAGGCAAAGGGTAGTGGTCTTTCCTTGTGACTTGGTTTAGTTTCCTATAGTCAATGCAAACCCTCCATGAATTTTTAACTCTAGTGGGTACTAACTCATTGCTTTCATTTTCCACCACTGTTACTCCTAATTTCTTAGGCACCACATGGATGGGACTAACACACTGGCTGTCAGAAATAGGGTATACGATACCTTCTTGTAATAGTCGAGTCACCTCTTTCTTTACCACATCCAAAATCAGTGGATTTAGTCTTCTTTGTGGCTGCCTAACTGGCTTGACATTCTCTTCCAAAAATATTCTGTGCATGCAAATAGCTGGGTTAATACCTGGTATATCAGCTAGAGTCCACCCAATGGCTTTCTTGTGCTGCCTCAGAACTTGTAATAATTTTTCTTCTTGCTGTGAATCTAATTTCTAGGCGATGATGACAGGAAAATTCTGCTCCACTTCTAGATAAGAATATTTTAAATGATCTGGCAATGACTTCAGCTCAATCTGAGCCTGCTCAGTAGGTATGGGTGATCCCTGGGGCTCAGTGCAATCCCCTACACTCTCATACCTGTACTCTGAATCTTCTGAAATATCAATCAAATTAGGTGATCCATGGGGCTTTGTGCAATCCCCTACACCTATAAAGTCCTCTCTAACTGAAAGTGAATCTAAAATACCCTCCAAATCATCCTCCTCTAAACTGACATCTCCTCTAAAAATAACAAATGGAGCTCCCTCAGCAACTATATCTGCATTATCCAGCTCATCTAGAATACCAATGCTTATAATAGAGTGATCCTCTCTGGGGTGCTTCATGGCATCGAAAATACTGAATTGGACTACTGTGTCCCCTATCTCCATGGACAGTGTGCTAGCATATACATCAATTTTTGTTCTTGCAGTCTTCAAAAATGGTCTCCCAAGGATGAGTGGAGATCTATGTGCTAGGTAGTCTCCCTCCATATCCAAAATGTAGAAATCTGCAAGAAAGATTAGCTCCTTCACCTTTATTAACACATCTTCAATAATACCGGTTGAGTGGGTCTGACTCCTGTCTGCTAACTGGATCACCACTCCTGTAGGTTGAAGAAGACCAATACCAAGCATCTGGAAGACTGATCTGGGCATCACATTAATAGAAGCTCCTAAGTCCAACATGGCATCATGAAATAGAGTCCTCCCAATCTCACAAGACATAATAAAAATCCCTGGATCTTCACACTTCTAAGGGATGACATTGATAAGGGCTGAAACATTTTTTCCTAAGCTGACTAACTCATTCTCCTTCAGTTTCTTCTTGTGAACACATAAATCTTTGAGAAATTTAGCATACTTGGGAATTTGTTTATTCATGGTCAACAAGGGTACATTAATCTCCACCTTACTAAACAACTTCACAAGCTCATTAAACTCCTTAGCCTTCTCCTCCTCCACTTGCTTTTTGGCTTGAGTCTTGTGCTGTGGGAAGGGAAAAGGAACCCTTAATTCCTCCTCTTAAGCCGAAACTTGTGGAGTTGAAACTTGAGCTGGAATTCGAAATGAAGTAGCTGCTGTAGGTCCACTTTTGCCACTGATTTCTCCTTTATTTTCCACCAAAATCACAGGATCAATTGAAGAAGAAGTGAGGCTTGAACTAGGATTGAAACCAACTAATTTTGAAGACATTTCTTGGCTGATTGGGGCTGGGAAAGTAGGGGCTGTCCTGTTTTCAGAAAAATCAGCCCTTGGAGCATTTGAAGTTGAAGCAACCTTCCCACTCCTCAAAGTGATGGCACTAGCATTTCCCTTTGGATTGGGAGTAGCTTGAGAAGGTAATTGACTTGATCCTTGGGCTTGCATTTGGTTCATTCCACTAGCCAATTGTCCAATGTGTCTCTCAATGTTTTGTAAGGTAGAATCACTATTTTGTTGGCCTTGTTGTTGTTGCAATATTTGTTGTTGTTGGAGAATTTGTTGCATCATTTCTTCTAGACTTTGTTGTTGAGCATTCACCCCACTAGATCCTCTATAGCCTCCTTGATTAGAATGAGTCTTCGGTTGACCTTGAAATAAGGAAGTAGGCTGCTGAAAATTATTACTCTGCTGTGAACATTGAAAATGGGGATGTTGGGGCTGATTATAGGGTTGAAATGACTGCTAAAATTGTTGAAAAGTGGGCTGTGAACTTGGTTGGAATTGCTGAGAATTGTAGCTCTGAAAATTTTGAGTTTGGGGTTGAAATTGTTGTTGTGAGGGTTGAAATTGTAGAGGCTGAAAACTCTGATATGAGGGCTGGAAATTTTTATTAAATGGTTGAAATCCTTGCTGTGAAAACTGATATCCTTGCTGTGAAGACTGAAATGGTTGCTGGAAATTCGAATTCCCTTGAAAATCTTGCTGATTTCCTTAGTAAGGTTGCTAATTTTGATGAAAGGGCTACTGAAATTGTTGGAAAGGCTGATTTGGTTGCTGAAAACTCTGAAATTGTGGCTAGCCTTGCTGATTTTGCTGGAAATTCGGTTGAGGCTGTTGAAATGGCTGTTGTGATGGGTTTTGTTGATAAAAAGAATTGCCATACTTTAAATTTGGATGATCCCTCCAACCCGGATTATAGGTAGATGAATATGGATTGTTCTTAGCTTGAAATTGTCCTCTAGTCAAAGCCGCTAGTGTTTCATCTTGTTGGAGGTTTGGGCACAAATCTAAGTTAAGTTCTTAGCTTGAGCAAATACTGTTGGGACCGGGTGCATGTTGACATGGATACGGGTTCGTAATTCTAAAATTTAATTACGTGCAGCGGAAGGTTTAGCATAAATAATTTCTTAAATTATTTTAACCACGTATCTAGCATGCAACCATATGTTGTGGAGACATAATCATACATTTAAAATTTTGCAGAAAGTAAACTAATTTACTTAATACCTCGCGTAACTCGTAGAAAGGGACGAGATCCAACCGTAGCGTCCCTTGGAAGCTACGCCTCTATTCGCGTCCACGCCGAGTTTTCTTCGGGATGACTTCGCAAGGCCACGAGTTTCGTGCCGACAAGAACTACTAGATTCTCCAAAGGCACGACAAGAATATCAAGAGAGAGAGATGGAAAACTAACAACCAAATGGAAAAACGGAATCAAGATTCCGGGAGGAAGGAAGGAGTCGCGACCCGCTTCTTCTTCTTCTTTGGCACCTTCTTGATGGAGATGGCTCACGCAACCCTAGGAGGAACCTCTAGGGTCGGCGCCCACTAGAGGAGGGAGAGGGAGAGAAGGAGAGGAAGAGAGGCTTGCTACTTAATCTCTTAATTGGAATTCAAGCTTTGCCTTGGTTCCTTTTGTTGGTGCAGAATGCACCCAAGTCAAACCTGTGTTTTGATAATGGCAACTTAGGTCAAAAGTTAAGTCTTTCTTGTTTTCTAACAAGTTAATCAAGTGTGCAGTGAAAGCCCTAGCAAAGGACCGCTAGGCACCTGGCGAAGGATTGCCAGTATCCAAGCCCTAGCAAAGGACTGCTAGGCAACTGGCGAAGGAATGCCAGCATCCAAGCCCTAGCGAAGGACTGCTAGGCAACTGGCGAAGGACTGCCAGCATCCAAGACCTAGCGAAGGACTGCTAGGCACCAGGCGAAGGACAGCTTGGGACTAAAGCCCTAGCGAATGAATGCTAGGCACCGGGCGAAGGGCAGCTCGGCATCCAAGACCTGACAAAGGACCGTCAGGCAAATGTCCAACCAGAGGAACGGTTGGCATCAGGTAAATTCTCCCGAGAGGAGTAGGTGAGGACGCGTTCCCCGTCGAGGGAACAGTAGGCGTCGGTTCGACCTAGGGCTCCATTTTGGAGACCAAAGTCAGAACCAAGACAGCTAAGGTTGTATAAACTAATAATTAATTATTTTATTGTGTTTTGGACTAACCCTGGATGCAGGACCGAAGGAACGTGTGTCTGCAACTCAGAGAGCCTCAAAGGAGTGAGGCAGCAGCTGAGCAGGGGGCCCTGAGTGTCCAGGGCGCCCCCAAGGTGAACCAGAACCAAGTGAAGCAAAAAGGGCTTCGGCTGCTTACTGGGCAGGGCGCCCTCAGCAGCCAGGGCGCCCTCAGCAGCCAGGGCGCCCTCAGCAGCCAGGGCGCCCTCAGCAGCCAAGGCGCCCCGGGCCCAAGTCAGCGACGCTTCATCTTTATCCATAGCCGAGATTTCTGTGCGGAAGAAGTCAGCCAAGGCGCCCTCTGCGACCAGGGCGCCCCCAGAGTCAAAATTATCCCTATTCGGATGGGATAACACTTGACCGAGCTAAAACCGGATCGGCTGACACGTGGCAGGGCGCCCCCGATGTCCAGGGCGCCCCGGAGTGCTATAAATAGCACCCAACGCCCATGCTTTTGACAACAACTTCCATACAAAGCTTCCACGCTCTTCTGCTCTCGCACTTCACCCCGGAATCCTCCCAA
Source organism: Boesenbergia rotunda (assembly GCA_024364735.1). Lineage (NCBI taxonomy): Eukaryota > Viridiplantae > Streptophyta > Magnoliopsida > Zingiberales > Zingiberaceae > Boesenbergia > Boesenbergia rotunda. The sequence continues at coordinate 429,096 of JAGFNQ010001977.1, read as the reverse complement.
CTCGAGCCGACGACGTCCTGCTGCTCCGGAAAAAGTCGATCTTCCTCGGACGTCGGTAAAAAGAGCTATTTAAGTTTACTATACTAAATTCTGTAATAACTTTCTGTAAACTATTTGCGCCTGATATAGAATTGCCCAAAGTAAACGGTCAACGACCATGAGCCTTGGAGTAGGAGTCGACACAGGCTCCAAACCAAGTAAAAACCACTGTGTCTTTGTGCTGTGTCTCTTATCTTTATTTCCGCTGTGCACTTACTCTTAGTTTTCCGAAAAAGAACGATTTCCGATATTCACCCCCCCCTCTATCGGTTTTCACGATCCAACAAGTGGTATCAGAGCAGGGTTATTCAAACTTGGTGCAACCACCAGTTTGAAAATTTCTTTTCGGATTTTCGAATTTTTTTTTAAATACTTTTTTTTCGATTTTTTTTTGTTAATCGAGGTTGGTGCAACACCCCTCGATATTTTATTTCCTAATCCAGCACTACTAATCCAAGACCTAGTCTTGGAAAATTTGTTTTTCTGTTAGTTTTTTTGTTATAGATCCAATGACCATGCAAGAGGGATTCAGCACCTCCAGACCTCCACTTTTCAGTGGACAAGACTTTTCTTACTGGAAAAGTCGTATGGAGGTCCACCTGAAAACTCAGGTGGATATGTGGATCATCATCCAGTCCGGTCTGGAGATCCCCAAAAACGCCGAAGGACAACCGCAAAGCTACTCCGAATGGGACAACTCCCTTAAACGCAAAATAGAAGCCGACGCAAAAGCGACACAAACCCTACAATGCGGGCTGACAAAGGAAGAGCTGAACCGCGTGGGCCCCTTCAATAGTGCAAAGGAGCTATGGACAAAACTGATCGAGCTGCACGAAGGGACTTCAGATACTCGGATCAGCAAGCGGGATCTGCTACTAAACAAACTCTACACTATCAAGATGGCCGACAATGAAACAGCAGCCCAGCTCCACGCACGAATCCAAGAGGTAATGAACGGTCTTCACACAATAGGTCACAAGGTTGAAAACCGTGACCTAATAAGGTATGCTCTAAACGCCTTCCCTAGAAACACCTTGTGGGCATCTATGGTAGATGCATACAAGGTCTCTAGGGATCTTTCTAAAATAAAATTAGACGAATTATTTTCTGAACTAGAACTGCACGAACAAACTAACACCAATATGGTTTTGAAAGGTGTTGCTTTTCTTGCAGGCAAGACTGGAAGAACAATGAAGAAGAAGCCTGAACCTAAAACCGAATCTAACTCAGACTCAGATTCAGAAGAAGAAGAAAGAGATCAAACTAAGCTGGTCCGGCTCACTCGAAGCTACTACAAGGAGCTGAAGAACTGAACCAACAAACGAAAAACCGGCCGAAGAAAGGACGAACCAACTGAACCAGCAAGCAAGCCCAATGTGACCTGCTACGAGTGCAAGAAAAAGGGCCACTACAAGTCAGAGTGCCCTAACCTAAAGGAGACTAAAAAGACGAGAAGAAAGAAGGCACAGCAAGCAACCTGGGACGAGTCTTCCTCAGAAGAAGAAGAAGAGGCACCCCAGTCCAACCTCCTAGCTCTGACCGCCTCAGATAAAGTCGAGACAGAGTCAGAATCAAAACAAGAGGACAGCAAGCTGACCTTCACAGAAGACGGAGAAATTAAGGTAACTGGTTTTAATAGATTACAGTTAACTGAATTGATTTCTTTTCTTTCTCGAGATTTGGCAAAAGCCAAACTCCGGGTCAAAACCCTCCGACAGGAAGTAAAACTCCTGAAAGAGGGAGCTGACTCTAAACCCTTAACCGAGAAGGTTCAGGAAGGAACTCCTACTCAAGTTGAAAAACTTAAAAAGGAAAACTCCTCCCTGAAAACTCAGGTTAAGGATTTTAGATCAGCTTTAGAACGATTTACATCTGGTTCCAAGGGTCTTGACATGATCCTTGGAAAACAGAAATCAGTTCTAAATCGATCCGGACATGGCTACCGAACCAAATCCCGACAAAGATCATATTTGACTGTACTGAATCAGTCCAGAGGAAAAATTCAGGCATGGGTACATAAACTGTGCCTGAACCAACCTACTGGATCAAATCAGTATTGGATCCCTGACGGGCCCAAATTATACTAAATTAATTTGTCACGAAATGTATGGGCTCATCAAATTTAAATAATTGAATACTGGAAACCCTTTTACAAGCAAAATGTGTAAGAATGTAGCAAAGGGGCCACAGGTCGTATTTTTCTCGGGGATAGTTGTCTAGTTTGATTCAAACTTGTAATTATGTGTCGTTTTTGTGTTTTTGGGTTTCAAACAAGTAATTGGATTTTGGTTTGTAGTTGAAAATGAAATTTAAATGGAAAAATAGAAACCTTGATTTAATAAACTTGAGCAAGAAAATTGGCACCAAAAAGCTCAACTAGTGGAAACTAAATCCAAACACTTACAAGGTTTTTGAATACTGATTTCTTATTTCAAACACAAATTGGAATGCTATGCAATGAAGTAAAAACAAGGATGGGAGTTTTCGAAAATCAGTGAGCTGAACTCAATTAAGAGCATGCGAGATTAGGCATCAACCACACAATTTAAACTCAACTAGCTAAATAGATTTTGGGAACCAACTACTGCCAATAAAATTCGGAAATGATTGACATGTAAACTTATTGACTCAAACACTCTCACATGCCATAAATACAAGCTCAATTCGGATGCAAATGGAGCCAAACCAATTGGCAAACAAAGGAGAATCCTTGTGCCAAAAACTAGCTACAATTCACTAAGTAAGTAAACTTGAAGCCCAAACCTTAAAACTGTTTGGTTCTTTTAGGAAACAAAAGTTTTAGGATAGAACTAAGCAAGATTGAGACACAAGGATCAAAACTGAGATCAGAAATAGAAAAGCACAGAAATTAGAAACCAATTGCTGAAATTCAGATTGCAAAAATTAAGGTTTGGCTACTGAATTTTTTTTCTGTTTTTTGCAAATGCTTAGAGGCTGAGCTAGCTAACATAGGCTGAGTTCATGTGACTGATCTAGGAGCAAAGAAGTTTCAGCTAGCAATTACTTAACAAACTAATGAAAGGGAATGAAAACAGAACACTCCAAGTCGAAAACAGATTAAACAGAAACAGATTTGATTTCCCTTTTTTTTTCAGACTTTAAATGGCAAGCAATTCGAAACTAAATTCTATGTTAATTATGCAAGCTATCTATCTAATGCTAGAGATGATATTAACTACTAAGAAACTCAGAAACAACTCGAAAACAGGAAATCTAAAGCAAATTCCGAAACTGAATGGTTTTTCTTCAGAAATCACTTGGCACGCAGCAAATCAATTGGCACGCTGCAAATTAACTAAGAACTAAACTGAAATTCAATCTATTAATTCACTAAACAAGTGTCTCGATTACTCTACTTGCCGAATTGAAACTAACTTACAGCTAAGAGCTTAAAATTCGAAAAACTCAGTAACTACAATGGATTTTCAGAACAGACAATGCAGTAAATGACAGAACACCAAAAACTACAGCTAAAACAGAGATTAAAACAATAAATCTACTCCTCGATTCCTTCTTCAGCTCAGGTACTCCTTGGTTGTCAAGCAAGGGAGAGAATCGGACCCGCAAACTCAGCAAATCGTGGAGAAAATGCCATCTGCGATTGAGTCAAGTTCAGATTGCTTCATTTCTGAAATTTCCACTCGGAATCTTCATTTCGGTTGTGTTTGTGTGCGGGGATGAAATGATGATGATCTGAACTCTCTAAGGAACCCCTCTAGATAGCTCAGTTGGAATGAAATCGATCACAACCGATCAAAAGACGCCAAGTAACAGAACCGCGGAAACCTCTCAACAGTTCTGCGAATTGAGCAAATCTGATCCAGAAACTTCACTGATGGCTTCCTCGACGACCTAGCACTAGCTCTGAATCAAGAGTCGAGGGATCACGCCTTCGGATGGAGAGAAAAACGCAAGAACACGAAGAACACTCGGCAAGGAAGACACTGTAGCGGCGAAGACGCGATAGGGAAGCTGCGGCCGAAATTTTCCTTAAGTATTCATGCATGGACGGTCCAGATTGACTTGCTTCAATCCAACGGCTAATTTTGATCTGATTGGAGCCAAACTTTGATGATGATGATCTGGGGTCAGGATCTGCCTCGTGGTAGCTCGGATCCTCCAGATTTGCAACGGATGGTCCAGATCAAGCTAATCTTTGAATGGATGCTCTAGAGCCCTCCAAGCTTGATCCAACGGTTGATTGAGCTCTGATTGTGGTGAAACCTTCAGATCTTGATCAGGGTGCTTGATCAACCCTAGCCCTAGCTCGGATGGCTTCAGATCATCCCGGATGGCTCAGATCTAGCCGCTTTCGAATCGAACGGCCCAGATTTAATCGTGATCTTGATAATCTGATCCGGGTCACTTCCGACTCGAGTTTGACCCAATATGCTCTAGGTCCAGGAACCCTTCATGCCTACAAAAATAAACCAAGAATTTAGTGGCCAATTAACTCAAATATGTGTCATTTTGCATTTAAGTCCAAAATATGAATAAGTTCTAGAACCTAGGGCAATTTCACCATTTTAGCAATAAAAAACATAGATCAAACATGGATTTAAGCACTCAAATGATCAATAAGATGGAATCTATCAACTCCCCCACACTTAGCCTTGAGCGTCTCGCGAAAACAGTAAATTTGTATCCCCTAGATTTTCTTAAGCATAATTAGAAACAAATGAAAAGAAATTACCTAAGGTTGCCAATTCTCATAAATCTAAGCTCTATGGATTACTATCTTGTCCTTAAATCAACAACTTGGCCTTTTCATCTATCATGAGTCATTGAGATGAATTTAAATCTCTAGCCTTTCCAGGAAAATAGTGGTGGCTCTCTCCTTAAATTCTAAGTTGCTAATGGATGTGGAGCTCACTCAAACACACATGCTTCTTGCACTACCATAGGCTTGCTTATTATCTACTCTCTACCATTTATCATGATTGAGATCAACATATACAAAAACAAGTGAAAAGCAAGTAATTGGTAAGATGTGAAATACAAGTCAAGGGAAAGGAAAAGTTGATAAAGTGGAAGACTTGGTTGCTTGGGGATATTTTTGATGCTCTTTGCTCTCCATGCAGTCCCCTAATGATCTCCAATAGTGTTGTGAAGTAAACTCTTGCCTTGCACTTCCAAAATTCAACAAAAATCCCTCACTAGTCCCTTTGTGCCAATTTCCATTTACGTGCCAATTCTGCTACTTTCTCTTCTATTCACTGATTTTCTTTTCTTTTCCTTTATCTTCTAGCAAGGTTAGACTTGTAGTGGAGCAAAGCTTTTAAATTGGATGAGAGAAACTTCAATGATTCCATGGTGCCGAAATTTCAAAGGTGTGCCAACTTGCTTCTTCTTTTCTCTTCTCATTTTCTCACTACTTTTATTCCCTTCTTGTTTTTTTTTCTTTTCTGCTCTGAATTCTTCTCATGGAGCATTTCGAATCAGTGTTGCATCAGAGAACTTAAAACAGCAATTGACATAAATGCTCCACTCACAACCCTCACTTAACTACTCTTGCAACTCATTTTGATACAAATCTTTTATAAATTTGCACACTTCCTTAATTTTCTTTTTCCTTCTGTTTTGGTACAGATTTCTGTATTTCAATCTCAGCTCTACAGCATTTGAATGCTGATCAGAGTGGCTTCCCTCCAAATTGCTGTGAGCTTCAAAGGAGTAACTAGTTGCTGTTTTTTAGTTCCCATTTCTTTTCTTCTTGTCTTTAGCTGCAATTTTTTTTTTTTCTGTTTTCATGTTTCAAATTCCACTTTTCACAGCTACCTTCAGAACTTGCCACTCTTCTATTGCTCTCCAACAGTTAGCATCAAAAGTTTGTATCAGCAACACTTAATTTGGACAGATTTTTCCAGCATTGTTTTCTGATCTGTCCAGTTCACAAAAATTCTCTGTTTTGGCACTGATTTCTGCTTTTCTGCTCTGATCAGACATGTTCCTTTCATTCAGCAGTTTGAAATCTACTCCCCAGGAGTCTAGTTCAATTGGAAACCACTCGGCAATAGCAACTCTTTCCATGCAGTTTAGAATTTTCCTTTAGCTTTAGATTCTGTTCAAATTCAGCAGTGCTTCACTGACTTTCCAAACCAGATCACATTTCCTTCAATTCTGATCAGCAGTGAATGTGCCCATCAATTCCAGATGCATTCATGTACTCAATTTCCTGATTCATAGCTTAGAAAAACAACTTCAGCTTCATCTTGATACAAATCTGCACAAACAAAACTGCTTTTTCCCAGCTGAGTTCAGCTTCTGATCAGCCTCAATGTAGCTCCAATTCAGCCTCCTTTCCTACTGATTTCTCAGCTTCAATTCAGACTTTGGCTTGTATCATTCATCAGCTCTAAGATTCTGCACAAATTTGGCAGATTATTGTATTGAATTCAGATCTGTCCAGCATTTTAGCTTGCCATGCAGTCTATTGATTTCAGATTCCGGCACTGCCTGATCAGATTTCTTCGCAGCATTTACACATTTAATCCTTTCACCAAGTCGTAGTGGAGAACTCTATGGTTTTACTTGAAAATTTTTTTGCATCAGAATGTTTGAATTCCATCCACCACACAATTATTTTCAGGTTGGTACTGATCTGCTGCTTTTCAGATTTCTGATGACTGGCTGATCAGTTTAGATGCAATTGCAGAAACACTTGAATTTGTACAGCTACCATTGAAATTCGGTTTAAAATTCCAGCTCAAATCAGTCCACTACACTTCATTCCTAATCTACACAGACTTTTCCTTCTCTTTCTGATTTTTCTCACAGATTTGCTTGGCACAGCAGTTTGCAATTGCTTTATATCTACCCAGCTTCAATCTTTAGCACTTATCAAGATGTTTCAGATTTCTTAAGCAAGGACAAATTGCAAGCCAAGAAAAATGTTTTCTTCTTGGATCTTCACTTGATGATGATGACTCTAGATGCTTCAATTGATTTCCATTCTTAACCACATCCTCTTGCTCATTTTCGAAATTCTACTTCAACTCACTTGGTCTTGGTATCAATCCAACTTAGCACAAATTTTTTTTTTTTTTTCGAAATGAAATTGCTTCCAAATCACTAATCACTCCCCCACACTTAAAACTTTGTCCGTCTCGGGCAAAATAGCATCAAGAAAACATCCCAAGCAAACAAATCCATAGAAAAATGAGGGTCAAGATTAGCAATAAGGAAAGACAATTCAAGAAGAGTATGTATCAAACATGATCATGGCAAAATGGAAACAATAGGAGTAGTCTTCATAAATGTGATCCAATCAACGAAATATGGTTTTAAAAGAACCTAAGCAAGTTCTAGAGTTCAATAACATGTGTGTCACAAATAAGGCTAATCTCACTAGGTAAAAACCATTCATCTCAAATTCTCAATTAAGAATCCAAAGCAAAATCGTACTCAAGCATCCAAGATTTCATCCATCAACTTAAATCCTAAGTTTTGACAACCAAATTTGATTTATTTTCCAAAAGACTCTAAAATGCTATGGAGAAAACCTAAGGGATACATTTACTCCTAATCAAGCAATAATACGTGCTAAAATGAAATACATGGTAATTACAATGATTTTATTCATGTAATGTATCTTAAGCATTTATTGTTAACTACCTACTTCAAAAAGAGAAAGAATTTATTTCTAGAACATGAAAATGCGCTAAGAGAAAAAATATGGTATTTGCAATGAAGAATTTATTCACACTTTAAAGTCCCTACTTGAGAAAATCAATTGCGCATGCAAATTTGAAATTATTCTTGCAAAAAGTAAGGAAATGGTATATACAAAGAAAAAATGCGTGTAAAGTTTAGCGAACTCCCCTTTTAAGTTGGGTAGATAGCGTCCTCAATGTACACATCCTCCACCTCTAGCTCCTTTAGTTCTTCAAGATACCTCTTGAGCCGGTGGCCATTAACTTTCCACACCAATCCATTAGCTTCGTCCCTAATTTCAAAAACTCCATAGGGAAAAATATTAGTTATAATGAATGGACCTTCCCACCTTGATCTCAACTTACCTCTTATCAATTTCAATCTTGACTTGTACAATAGCACTTTGTCACCAATTTGAAATTCCTTGTCCACAATGTGCTTGTCATGAAATTTCTTAGTCTTCTCCTTGTAGATCCTTGAATTCTCAAATGCTTCCAACCGGATTTCTTCAAGCTCTTGAAGTTGCAACTTCCTTTCTTCTCCCACCTTAGTAGCATCAAAATTGCAAGCTTTAACTGCCCAGTACGCCTTATGCTCAATCTCTACAGGTAAGTGGCATGATTTCCCATAAACAAGTCTATAAGGTGACATTCCAATGGGTGTCTTGTAAGCGGTGCGATATGCCCATAAAGCATCTTCAAGCCTTTTACTCCAGTCCTTCCTATGAGGTCCCACAGTTTTTTCCAATATGGATTTGACTTCTCTATTCGACACCTCGGCTTGTCCATTTGTTTGGGGGTGATAAGCAGTAGAAACTTTATGTAATACCCCGTACTTATTAAGAAGAGCCTTCATGTGCTTATTGCAAAAGTGGGATCCTTGGTCACTTATGATAGCTCTTGGAATACCAAACCTGCAAAAAATGTTTGTCCTGACAAAACTAACAACCACAGATGAATCATCAGTCCTGGTGGGAATGGCCTCCACCCATTTTGAAACATAATCAACAGCTAAAAGAATGTACAAGAATCCAAAAGAAGCAGGAAATGGTCCCATAAAATCTATACCCCACACATCAAATATTTCACAAAATAAAATAGCTTGTTGAGGCATTTCATTTCTAGCACTTATGTTTCCTGTTCTTTGACATCTATCACAACATGTACAAAACCTATATGAATCTCTAAACAGGGTGGGCCAGTACAATCCACATTCTAATATTTTTCTAGCAGTCCTCTGTGGTCCAAAATGCCCACCACATGCTGAAGAATGGCAAAAAGTGAGTACAGAATGAAACTCATGATCTGGTACACATCTCCTAATGATTTGATCACTACAAAATTTCCACAAGTAAGGATCATCCCACACATAATATTTTGCATCACTTTTAAATTTATCCTTTTGAGCTTTCGAAAAGTGTGTGGGAAAAACATGAGCTACAAGAAAATTCACTAAGTCTGCATACCAAGGTGAGTCACCATGCATCTGTAAAAGCTGCTCATCTCTGAAATCATCATCTATGGCCGTGGGATCTCCATCTCCCTCCAATCTGCTCAAATGGTCCGCTACTAGATTCTCCTTGCCACTCCTGTCCCGTATCTCCAAGTCAAACTCCTGTAGTAGTAGCATCCATCTAATAAGCCTTGGCTTCGCATCTGGTTTCTTCAGGAGGTACTTCAGTGCTGCATGATCAGAAAACACAACAACATGAGAACACAATAAATATGATCTGAATCTATCTAAGGCAAAAACAATGGAAAGAAGCTCCTTTTCAGTCGTGGTGTAGTTGGCTTGGGCGGCATCTAGGGTTTTGGAGGCATAAGAAATGACATGTGGTGCTCCATCTACCCTCTGTGCTAATACAGCTCCCACTGCAAAATTAGAAGCATCACACATTAATTCAAAAGGTAAAGACCAATCAGGTGATGTAATAATAGGAGCTGAGGTAAGAGCCTCCCTGAGCCTATGAAAAGCTTCCTTGCATTTTTCATCGAAGTGAAACTCAACATCTTTCTGCAGAAGTCGTGTCAAAGGCCGAGCAATCAAGCTAAAGTCTCTAATAAATCTGCGGTAAAATCCTGCATGTCCAAGAAAAGCTCGAATATCCCGTACGCATACGGGGTAAGATAAAGAAGAAATAACACTGATTTTAGCAGGATCTACCTCAATACCTTTCTGAGAGACTATATGTCCAAGAACTATCCCATGCTCTACCATAAAGTGGCATTTTTCAAAATTCAAAACAAGGTTAGTTTCAATGCAACGATGTAAAACCCTAGACAAGTTATTCAAACATGAATCAAAAGACGTGCCATAAACTGAAAAATCATCCATAAATACCTCCATGCAGTCCTCTAGCAACTCACCGAATATACTCACCATACATCTCTGAAAAGTACCGGGTGCGTTGCAGAGTCCGAAGGGCATACGTCTATAGGCAAATGTGCCAAAGGGGCAAGTGAAGGTGGTCTTCTCCTGGTCCTCTGGATCTATGCAAATCTGAAAATAGCCTGAAAATCCGTCCAAGAAACAGTAGTGTGACTTCCCTGCCAGTCTCTCAAGCATCTGATCAATGAATGGTAGAGGGAAGTGATCTTTCCTTGTGACCTTGTTGAGTTTCCTGTAATCAATGCAGACTCTCCAGGAATTCTTGACTCTGGTGGGTACTAATTCATTACTTTCATCTGCCACCACGGTCACTCCAGATTTCTTAGGCACCACATGAATAGGGCTAACCCACTGACTGTCAGAAATAGGGTAAATAATACCTGCCTGTAGAAGTCTAGTCACCTCTTTCTTTACTACATCCAAAATAAGTGGGTTGAGCCTCCTTTGTGGTTGCCTCACAGGTTTGACATTTCCTCTAAAAAGATCCTGTGCATGCAGATAGCTGGGCTGATACCTGGTATATCTGATAGTGTCCACCCAATTGCCTATTTGTAGTGCCTCAGGACTTGCAATAATTTCTCTTCTTGTTCTGACTCCAAATGCTGTGCAATAATAACAGGAAAAGTCTGCTCCTCTCCTAAGTAGGCATACTTCAAGTGACCTGGTAATGGCTTCAATTCACTCTGGTCCTCCTCAGTAGAAATAAGTGGTCCCTGGGGCTTAGTGCAATCCCCTACACTCTGAATATCAGTAAAAATAGGTGATCCTTGGGGCTCTGTGCAATCCCCTACACCTAGAAAAATGTCACCAGCTGGAAGTGTGTCTGAAATGTCTTCTGTAAAATCCTCAGTATCAGCAGTCAGTACTCTCTCAGCCTCTTCTGAATCTGTAGCTCCTCTAGAAAAATCCTCCAGAAATCCCTCAGCCTCCAACTCAGTCTGCGCCAGCTCCTCTAGAATGTCCATGCTCATGATAGAGTGGTCCTCTCTTGGATGCTTCATGGTATCAAAAAGGCTGAACTGTACCACCGTATCACCTATCTCCATAGAAAGTGTCCCGGCATATACATCAATCTTTGTTCTGGCCGTCTTCAGAAAAGGCCTGCCTAAAATAAGTGGAGAACGGTGTGCCAAGTAATCTCCCTCCATATCCAAAATATAAAAATCAGCAGGAAATATAAGCTCCTTTACTTTCACCAAGACATCTTCAATCATACCTGCTGGGTGGGTCTGACTCCTATCTGCTAGCTGCATCACCACTCCAGTGGGCTGTAAAGGGCCTATGCCAAGCATCTGAAAAACTGACTTGGGCATCACATTTATTGAAGCTCCTAGATCTAACATGGCGTCGTGGAAAATGGTGCTCCCTATCTCACAAGAAACGGTGAATACCCCTGGGTCTTCGCACTTCTGAGGGATAGTGTGGATAAGTGCTGAGATGTTCTTCCCAAAGCTGACCAATTCATTTTCCTTGAGTCTCTTTTTATGTACACAAAGATCCTTCAAAAACTTAGCATATTTGGAATCTGCTTGATCATGGTCAACAAAGGTAATTGATCTCCACCTTGCTAAACAATTCCACTAACTCATTGAATTCCTTGGCTTTCTCTCCTCCTCTACNGCTTGCATTTGGTTTATCCCACTTGCTATTGTCCAATAGTTCTCTCAAGGTTTTGCAAAGTGTATCCGTCCTTTGTTGGTGTTGTTGTTGTTGTAGCACTTGTTGCGTTAGCTCCTCTATCTTGTGTTGTTGTTGCTGCGAATTTGAACCACTAGAACTGCCATAGTTTGCATATGACTTGTGTGGGGCTGAATAGGTGGATGAGGGCGGCTGAATAGGTGGATGAGGGCTGCTGAAAATGGTGAAAACCTTGCTGGAAATTCTGCATTTGAGGCTGATTTTGCCGATCTTGATTCTGAATTGTTTGAAATGGCTGCTGAAAGTTTTGAAAACCCTGCTGCGAGTGCTGGAATTGACTCTGGAAAGGTTGAAAACCCTGCTGGAAATTGTGATTTTGTGCAGGAAATTGCTGCTGTGAACTCTGCTGAAATTGATGTGTAGGTTGCTGAAAATGTTGGTATTGCTGTGGAGGTTGATTTGGCGGCTGGTAATTGCTGAAAGGTTGCTGGAATTGTTGCACAGGTTGGTATTGTTGCTGGAATGTGTCCTGAAACTGCTGGGAAGGCTGAAATTGATGCTGTAATGGTTGCTGTGACTGCTGAAAGTTTTGTGTAGGTTGCTGTGACTGCTGAAAGTTTTGATTTTGTGGCTGGAAAACATGCTGTGGCTGCTGTGAACTCTGAAATGCGGGCTGAATTTGATGATTTGAAGGCGGTTGTTGGTAAAAAGAGTTACCATACTTCAAATTTGGGTGGTCCCTCCAACCCGGATTGTAGGTAGATGAGTAGGGGTCATTTCTTTGTTGGAACGGAGCTCTAGCCAAGGCCGCAACCGATTCATCTTGTTGGAGATTTGGACAATGGTCCGAATTATGTTCTTGGCTTGAACAAATGCTACATACTCTTGTAACTTGATTTGGAAATGAAGTTGTTGTTGAATTTGAGGCTTGGTTCACATTGTTCGCTGCCATTTGCGTCACTAAAGATGCCAACTCCGTCAATTTGTTCTCCAACAAAGAGCTTTTGCTTTCTTTTTGTTCACTAGGCGACACTTGAGCTTCATGAACCCCTCTTGTAGTGAGTGCTCTACTCCCAAATTGTTGAGTATTCTCCGCCATGTTAGAAATGAGTACTCTAGCTTGCTCCGGAGTTTTATTACCAAGGCTCCCCCTGCCGCCGCATCAATCATGCTCCTATCCATAGGTAATAAACCTTCATAAAAGTATTGCACAAGAAGTTGCTCACTAATTTGATGTTGAGGACAGCTAGAGCATAACTTCTTGAACCTCTCCCAGTAATCATAAAGGGACTCTCCAACCACTTGTTGAATGCCACAGATACTTTTTCTGATAATGGCGGTCCTTGATGCTGGAAAAAATTTCTCTAAAAATGCTCTCTTCATTTCAATCCAACTAGCAACATGTCCAGTGGGCAAATAATACAACCAATCCTTAGCAGCCCCAGTCAAAGTAAAAGGAAATGCTCTTAACTTAATGTCTTCTTCAGAAACGCCCTGAGGCTTCATAGTAGAGCACACCACATGGAACTCGTGCAAGTGTCTGTTTGGATCCTCCCCAGATAAACCCTGAAATTTTGGCAACAAATTGATAAGTCCCGATTTGAGCTCAAAACTCCCCCCTAGCTCTGGATATGCTATGCTGGAGTACTGAAATGCAGCATCTGGTGCTGCGAGCTCCTTCATGGTTCTCTGGTGGTCTGCCATGTCAATGCCTGAGTGAGTGCTGATAGTCTGAAGTGGAGGGATATCTGTAGTCTCAGAAAGAATGGCCTGGCTCCTCCTGACTCTGAAGGTCCTCTCAATCTCAGGATCGAAATCTTCTAATTCGGCACCTAGAGACCTGGTCATAAAAACAGAACAAATCGCAGTAAAAGTGAATAAAAAGATAAAACAAATAAAATCAAATCAAAAGATATGACAATAAGCACAGAAACAAATCAAGAATGATATGAAATAAGTGCGCAAGCTAAAATCAAACAAGTCAACTAACAGTTCCCCGGCAACGGCGCCAAAAATTTGACGGGCCCAAATATACTAATTAATTTGTCACGAAATGTATGGGCTCATCAAATTTTTGATTTATAAATGAAAGCTGGAAACCCTTTTACAATCAAAAATATGGAAATGTAATATAGGGGCCATAGGTCGTATTTTTCTCGGGGATAGTTGTCTAGTTTGATTCAAACTCGTGTTTATGTATCGTTTTTGTTTTGGGTTTCGAAATAAGTAATTGGGATTGGAATACAATCAAAATTGAAATTGCAATGGAGAATTAAAAATAGGAACTGTGATTTAATAAACTAAACAAGGAAATTGGCACTTAAAAACTCAATTAATGGAAACTAAATCCAAACACTTACAAAGTTCTTGATAACTGATTTCTTATTTCAAACACAAAATGGAATGCTATGCAATGAAAGGAAGGCAGTAATGGAGGTTTTCGGCAATAAATGAGCTAAAGCAATCCTATATCATGCCAAATTAGAACTCAACCAAATAAACACAACTCCACTAGCCAAAGTATTTTTGGAACCTAACACTACCAATCAAATTCAGATATGAGTGGAAGCAAGCTTATTGATTCAAACACAATCACATGCCACCAAATCTAGCTAAATCCGGATGCAAGAATGGCTAAGGCAAGTGGCACGCAAGGAAGAAATTCTTGTGCCGAAAGAAACTAACTCAAAATTCAGAAATAATGACCTTCCAACTTTCTATTTTCTTTTCTTTTCTTTTTAAAACTGATGGATGTGATTAGGAAACAAAGCTATTAGGACAGAACTAAGCAAAACTGAAGTAAAGAAGTAAAACTGAAATCAGAGCTATAGAAACAGAATTTTCAGAAATGATGAACAGAAAACAGATTTGGCTTTTGGGATTTTAGATGGCACACCACAATGAAATTGATGCTCAAAACTTTAAGCAAGTGCTATTCTAAACCAAACAAACTATCTATCAAACATAGAGCAGGAATTAACAGCTAAGAACTCTGAAATTCGAAACAAATTCAGAAATCAAAGGCAAGAAAACAAATCGGAATTGAACTTGGCACGCAAACATTGGATTGGCACGCAGCAATTTGAACAAGAACTGGACTGAAATTTGAGCTATTCATTCACTAAACAAGTTCCTAAATTACTCTACTTGCAGGATTTAAGCTAACTTATGGCTAACCACTTAAAAACCGAAATATTCAGTCACTAAACAGAAATTCAGAACAGAACAGTGCAAAAGTTGAAACTACAGCTATAACTTGGAAATTAAAGGTCTAATCTACTCCTCAACTCCTTCCTCAGCTCAAGAAACTCTTGGTTGTCAATCAAGAACCGGCTTCGAACCCCTAGGCTCAGCAAATCAATGGACAATCAATTCTGAAGTGGATTCCGCATCAAATCTGAGCTTGATGAAATTTTCCATCCGATTCTCTTCCTCTCGATTGGAAAGGCTGCGATGATGATATGGAAAACTTCTGAGCTCACCTGAGAACCCCTACAGGTGATTCAGAAGCTTTGAAATGGATGTGGTCGAGAAGTAGAGAATCGGACTGAGAACTGCCGGAACCCCCAAGAAATCCTCTATTCCAGCGCAAATGAGCAGAATACTTCAATAACCAATCGCCAAAGACTTGATTCTCGATCTGTGAATGAAGATGAGGTGGTCACGCCTTCATGGAAACAAGAATTTTCGAAATCGATGAAGAACTGATGAAGAACGGCGTAGAGCAGTGGAAGCTGGCTGAAGATGCGACAAAGGTTTCGGCTGTGGAAAATTTCCTTAAGTATCAACCAATGGACGGCTGTGATTGATTTGCTTCAATCCAACGGCTGATCTTAGTCCGATTTGAGCCAAACTTTGATGATGAAGATCTGGGGTCAGGATCTGCCTCGTGGTAGCTCGGATCCTCCAGATTTGCAACGGATGGTCCAGATCTAGCTAATCTTTGAATGGATGATCTAGAGCCCTCCAAGCTTGATCCAACGGTTGATTTAGCTCTGATTGTGATGAAACCTTCAGATCATGATCAGGGTGCTTGATCAACCCTAGCCCTAGCTCGGATTGCTTCAGATCATCCCGGATGGCTCCGATCTAGCCGCTTTTGAATCGAACGGCCCAGATTTATTCATAATCTTGATAATCTGATCTGGGTCACTTCCGACTTGAGTTTGACCCAATATGCCCTAGGTCTTTGAACCTTGATGCCTACAAAAAAAAATAAATCAAGAATTTAGTGGCCAATTAACTCAAATATGTGTAATTTTGCAATTAAGTCCAGAATATGAATAAGTTCTAGAACCTAGGGCAATTTCACAATTTTAGCAATAAAAACATAGATCAAACATGGATTTAAGCAGCTCAAATAATCAATAAAATGGAATCCATCATTATCCCCTTGCATGATCTGCGGTATAAGGAAATAAGACTATAAGCACACAGGCTTAGTAAGACTCTTTCCTACTCACAAAACCATTCATCATTCATCATCTCATAATGAGCACATAAAACATTAACATACTTGGTGCTCTATTTTGAACATAACATCTTACATCTCTTATCCTATACATAGCATGACATGAACATAAACATAGTAGACATTCTAAGCATGACATAATTCATGGCATAAATCATAAACATAGTAGCATGGCATAATTCATGGCATAAATCATAAACATAGTAGCATGCAAAATTCATGGCATAAATCATAACATAGTAGCATGGCATCTTTCATGGCATAAATCATAAACATAGTAGCATGACATCTTTCATGGCATAAATCATTCATTCTCATGCATACTTCTTAACATGAAACGTAAGCATATCATCTTATCAACATAGCATAATGCATAACATGAATGGATGCATGAGTGGAATGTATATACATAAGGATGCTTAACTTTTAAAACATACTTTTAAAATGCTTAAACATCATCATCATAACATTGGGCCCTGGCTTGTACCACATACATACATCATAAGCGCGCATCCCTAAGTAAATACGAGGTAGCTAGCCTCAACCTACTAGGGTAAGGACAGCATAGTCGGTAGTCCCCGAACCGAGGCGTTCTTAAGGTGCCCATCCCTGTTGCACAGCTACGGTAGTGCCAGAACCGTGGACAGCATAGTCGGTAGTCCAGAACCGGGGCGTTCTTAAGGTGCCCATCCCTTGGACCCATACTTCGGTCCGGTACAAGCCCATACATAAAGTAAAATACTTTTCATGCTTCATCATTTATAAGCCATTCATGGCATACTTATCATAGCATAACTTGTTACGGCTCGGCCCGTCTACCGGCCCATTTACCGGTCCTCTCGACCGTCGTACCGTCGACCATCGACCATGCCGTTTAGCATATTTATGCCTTAAAGGCATAAGCATCATCCTTCATTCATCATACTTGCCATTCATCATTTTCATTCTTAGACATGGTGTATGTACACATCATTCATAGAGCATGACATACATTCGTATACATGGCATATCATTCATAACATGACATATCATTCATAACCGTGGCATATCATTCATAAACATGACATAACATTCGTAAACATGGCATATCATTCATAACATGGCATATCATTCATAACCATGGCATATCATTCATAACCATGACATAACATTCGTAACATGGCATATCATTCATAACATGACATATCATTCATAAACATGGCATATCATGCATAACCATGACATATCATTCATAAACATGGCATAACATTCGTAAACATGGCATATCATTCATAACATGACATATCATTCATAACATGACATATCATTCATAAACATAAATCACATCTTACCGTAGGGCTATTGGGACCCTTACTTGAAATAAATCTTAACTTTTTCCCTATTAACCCATATTGGCCGAAACTTGTGGAGTCCCAAGGCTATGTGAAAATTCACATAATCACCATCCATCATCCTTATATCATGGCAACACATAAACATATGCTTGAAGTTAAAGACTCAACCCTTAACCCTTGGGTCCTTGGGGTTGGCCGAACCATATGGGCCTCTAGGGTACTCCAAAAATTCCCAAAAATTATACTTAACCTCTACACATCATAAGGGAACATTAAATAACATTATCATGATTTTTAACATATTTCTAGACATTTAAATCATGGTGGCCGAAACCCTTGAACTTAGGGTTCTGGGTTTTGCTTCTTTCATGTTGGCCGAAACATATGGGGCCTCTAGGGTACCACAAAAATTCTCAAAAATTATACTTAATGTCTAAACATTATAAGGGAACATTGAACAACATTCTAAAGATTTTTAGCATATTTTTAGACCTTTAAAACATGCTGTCCGAAACCCTTGAACTTAAGGTTCTGGGTTTTGCTTCTTTCATGTTGGCCGAAACACTAGGGTGTCCTAGAGTACTCCAAAAATTCCCAAAAATTATAATTATCTTCTAAAAATAATAAGGGAACACTAAATAACATTATCATGATTTTTAACATATTTTTATACCTTTAAAACATGCTGGCCGAAACCCTTGAACTTAAGGTTCTGGGTTTTGCTTCTTTCATGTTGGCCGAAACTCTAGGGTGTCCTAGAGTACTCCAAAAATTCCCAAAAATTATACTTAACTTCTAAACATCATAAGGGAACACTAAATAACATTATCATGATTTTTAACATATTTTTAGACCTTTAAAACATGCTGGCCGAAACCCTTGAACTTAAGGTTCTGGGTTTTGCTTCTTTCATGTTGGCCGAAACTCTAGGGTGTCCTAGAGTACTCCAAAAATTCCCAAAAATTATACTTAACTTCTAAACATCATAAGGGAACACTAAATAACATTATCATGATTTTTAACATATTTTTAGACCTTTAAAACATGCTGGCCGAAACCCTTGAACATAGGAACCTTGATTTTGTTTCCCTTCAACATTAAATCCGAAAACTAACCCATGTATCATGCCAAAAATCATGGAAATCATAGGTAACTATTATACCACAGGTGAGGGAGTCTTACCTTAGATTTCTTGATTTTTTCCGAACCTTGAAAGATGAGAAGGAAGAGGACTTGGTATCTCTTAACCCCAACTAGTCTTTGTCACCTTGTAGGAACTTTAGATCTTGAGGGATGAAACCTCTTGTGAAGTTTTCCCCAAGGACTCCTCCCTTTGGTGCTCGGCAAGAATGGGAATGAAGAGGAGTGGTAATGCTATTGATTGAGAGAATAAGTAACTCCCAAAACTCCTCTCATTATAACCCATCAAGGAGGCAATTAAAGAGCCTCTCCATGACCCTTCACCTCCTTTTACCTCTTAACCAACCTCCACATCAATTACTCATAAGCATTCCTTGCTAGGTGAGTTGGTTAAAGCATTCTTGGTTGTTACAAGAGGTCCAAGGTTCAATCCTTGGCTCATGCACATTTATTTTTATTTTTTTTTATTTTCTTAAATTCTGAAAATCCCCCTAAAATCACCCATAATTATGCTAATATTCCTAAATAAAATTCTTTTATATTTATATTAATTTTACCTAATTTATATTAATTTTACTTAATTAATACCTATTTTTTTGGAGTCCATTTAAAGCTCATTAGTACTTAGTTTTCTCAATTTAAATGAGAAAACATGGATTTCTAAGCCCAATTTTACATAATTATTTCTGGGCCCCTCGAAAAATTATCTAAACATGCTTAATATTTTAAGAAAATATTAAGAGAATTTTCCGGGTCGTTACAAGTAGGGTACGCCTTACCTTACTTGACCTTATTAGAAAGACTTCCCTAATGTACTATCATCTCACCTCCACCTAATACTATGTTGTTCAAAGTTCAAATAAATCTTTTGTCCTTAAACTATTCCTAACTCTAAGCAAGATAAGCAAATTGCAGAAATTAAACAAGCAACAGAAAAAAAATCATCTACTTATAAAGATGGTTTTTAGATTGGCTCTCCCTGGACTGAAGGCTCGATAAGGGTTAGGCAAGATGTGAATCTTGTCCTTGGGGATCCAATACTGGTTTGGTCCAGCTTGTTTGTTTAAACATAGCTTAGGGACTCATGCTTGGACTCGGGTTCTAGGTTGGTTCAATACAGAATAATACGACCGTTGTCGCGATTTGGTTCGATAACCTAGTCTGGATCGATTAAGAACGAACTTTTATTTTCCAAGAATCATGTCAAGACCCTTGGAACCCGAAGTGAATCGTTCTAAGGCAACCCTGAGTTCCTTCACTTGAGTTTTTAAGGAGGAATTCTCTTTCTCAAGTTTTTGAACTTGAGTTGAGTTTCCTTCTTGAACTGGCTCGGTGAAGGAACTCGGGTTGACTTCCTCTTTCAGGAGTTTTACTTCCTGTCCGAGGGTTTCAACCCGGATGTTGGCTTTCACCAATTTTTGTGACAAGTAAGAAATTAAATCATATAACTCAGATTCTGGATAACCTCTTAGCATGATTTGTCCGTCCTCCGAGATTTGAGTTTTTCGGTGTTGACATCCTCGTCTGGTTCTGATTCTGTTCCGGAGTCGACGTCTTCCGAGGTAGTCAAGGTGAGTAGGTTCGCATGCGGAGCTTCTTCTTCTTCTTCCGAGGATGATTCTTCCCAGGTGGCTTGAAGAGCCTTCTTCCTTCGCGCCTTCTTGTTCTCTTTTAGGACGGGGCACTCTGATCTGAAGTGTCCCTTCTTGTTGCACTCGTAGCAGGTGACGTTGCCTTTGCTCTTCTGGCTTGTCGAGGGTTCAGATGTATCTTCCTTCTTCCGACTTGATTTCTTCTTGTTCGTTTGGTTTTTAAGCTCCTTGTAGTAGTCACGAGCTAGCCGGACCAGTTTTGGGCGATCCCCTTCACTATCGTCTGATTCCGAGTCTGAGTCGGACTCGGGTACTTGTTGAAGTTTCTTTTTCTGAGTTCTTCCTTGAGTTTTACCTGCAACAAACGCTATACCCTTCTTGACCAATGTAGTATTAGTTTGTTCATGTAATTCAAGCTTAGAAAACAATTCATCTAATTTTATTTCAAAAAGATTCTTGGAAACGTTGTAGGCATCCACCATAGATGCCCACAGTGAGTTTCTCGGGAATAAATTTAAGGTATACCTGATTAGGTCACGATTTTCAACCTTGTGACCTATAGTGTGCAACCCGTTCATTAGTTCTTGGATTTTAGCGTGAAGTTGTGCTGCCGATTCTCCGTCGTGCATTCTTATCGTGTAGAGTCTGTTTAGCAACAGATCCCTCTTGCTGATTCGTGTAACAGACATACCTTTGTATAGCTCTATCAGATTGTTCCAGAGCTCCTTTGCGTGCTGAATGGTCCGACACGGTTCAACTCTTCTTTCGTCAGGCCGCATTGTAAGGTTTGAGTAGCTTTTGCATCGGCCTCGATTTTCTTCTTGAGTGGACCGTCACACTCAGTGTAGCTTTGTACCATGCCTTGTGCGTTCTTAGGTATCTCCAGCCCAGACTGGATGATGATCCACATGTCCACCTGAGTTTTCAGGTGGACTTCCATCCTACTATTCCAATAGGAGAAATCTTCTCCCGCGAAGAGTGGTGGTCTGGCGGTGCTGTACCCTTCTTGTATGGCCATTTAATTTTAACTGAAAAATAATTACAAAGAAAACTTGTTCCAAGACTAAGTCTTCGATTAGTAGTGCGGGAGAAAAAATAGTAGTAAGAAAAAAATCGAGTAGTGTTGCACAAAACTCGATTAACAAGAAAAATACGAGGGGAAAAATTTAAAATTTTACAATAAATCTAAAAAAATGCTCAGCTGGTGGTTGCACCAGATTTGAGCCACCCGCTTTGATTCCACTTGTGGATCGGTTTGAATCGATAGAGGGGGGGGGTGAATATCGATCGACAAATTTTTCGAAAAACATAGAGTGGTTGCGCAGCGGAAAAGAAAAACAACGCTAACACGTTTGTTTTTACTTGGGTCAGAGTCGCGGTCGGCTCCTACTCTAAGGCCCACGGTCCTTGACCGTTTACGATGGGCAATTCTATATTTCGTAAAATAATTACAAGTTGAAGTTCGAATATAGAATTAAAAATTACAACACTTAAACTAAAATTATACCGACGACCGAAAGATTGGAGTGTCGTAGCCGCGGGTTATCGTTGGCACTTGAGTCATGAGCATAGAGCGTTTGGAGTAGAGCGCTTGAAAGAATGCGTAGGAAATTGTTGTCCTGAAGCCAAGGGGGTGAACCCCTATTTATACTCGTAGCTGGGGCGCCTGTGTTGAAGGGGGCGCCTGACACGTGGCCCTCACTGCGCGAAACTCAATCCGCAGACTTGGCCAGTGCTTATCCCCTCAACCAGGGCGCTTGAGCTAACTAGGGCACCTGTGTTAACACAAGCGCCTCTGTTGCTGTTCTGAGGCTTTGCTTCGAGTGGTTCTGGAAATACCCTTTGTCTGGGGCGCCTGTCTCAACACAGGCGCCTGGGAGCAGAAACCTCCATCCCTTCGTTCCTGCAACCAAGGTTAGTTCTAAAACACAAATTGTTGGTGCAGGCAGCACCTAAGTCAAACCTGGGTTTTGATAATGGCAAAGGGTTCAAGAGTTAAGATGTTATTGTTGTCTAATGTGTTTACTAAGTGTGCATGAAGAAGTCCTAGGTACACTAGGCAAGAAGTCCTGGCCGAGGACTGGGCACGAAGTCCTGGCAAGGGGCTGGGCACCGAAGACCTGCTCGGAAGGTGGGCACGAAGTCCTGGTCGAGGACTGGGCACGAAGTCCTGGCAAGGGGCTGGGCACCGAAGACCTGCTCAGAAGGTGGACACGAAGTCCTGGTCAAGGACTGGGCACGAAGTCCTGGCCAGGGGCTAGGCACCGAAGACCTGCTCGGAAGGTGGGCACGAAGTCCTGGTCGAGGACTGGGCACGAAGACTTGGTCAGGTGGATCGGGCAAAAGTCCAACCAGAGGAGCCGGTTGGCAAAAGGTAAACTCTCCTGAGTGGAGTAGGTGAGGACGCATTCTCCGTCGAGGGAACAGTAGGCGTCGGTTCGACCTAGGGTTCCATTTGGGAGACTCGAAGTCAGAACCAAGACAGCTATGGCTGTAAATATTGACTAATATTCTTGCTTTGGTTGTTTTAGAACTAACCTTGGATGCAGGGACCGAAGGAGTGTGTTTCTGCAGCTCAGAACACCCCAAAGGAGAGGGGCAGGCAGCTGGGCTAGGCGCCCGGGAGGTCCCGGGCGCCCAAGGTCAATGCCAAACAAGAAAAGAAGCAAGAATCGCTTCAATACCATACTGGGCTAGGCGCCCAGGAGGTCCCGGGCGCCCAAGGTCAATGCCAAAGAGATAGTCGAAGCAAAATCAGCCACGAAGCCAGCGAACTAAGTCAGGCTGGGCGCCCAGGAGGTCCCGGGCACCCCAGTCAGCTCCAGAGGCCGATTCGAAAGGGATAAACACTGACCGAGCTGCAGATGAAGTTTCTCTAATCTGAAGGCACGTGTCAGGTGCCCCCAGCGAATCAGGCGCCCCCAGGAGCACTATAAAAGGGGCTCGACCCCGAGGCTTCAAGAACACAACTTTCTAACGCCTCTAAGCTTTTCGTTCAAGCGCTCTACTCCGGCAAACTTCGATCTCGACATTCCAGCGACGACGACGATCTTCTGCTCCGAAGTACGATCCACATCAGGGCATCGGTAACGAAAAGTGTAATTCCTTTATTTACTGCAATATTCTTGTATTAAAATCTGTAAACCTTTGCCCGATTATAGAATTGCCCGCAGTAAACGGTCATGGACTGTGGGCCTTGGAGTAGGTGCCGACCGCGACTCTGAACCATGTAAAAGACTTGTGTTCTTTGTGTGATTGTTGTGTTTTCCTCTGCGTTTTCTCATTCCTTAATCCGAAAATGATTTTAATGATATTCACCCCCCTCTATCGTTTTTCTCGATCTTACAAGTGGTATCAGAGCGGGGTAGCTCCAATTTGGTGCAACCACCAATTTGGGAGTTTTTAAGATTTTTACGAAGTTTTTTTTTTCGATCGAATTTTTATCGTTATCGAGGCTGGTGCAACACCACTCGATCATTTCGTTTTAACTATTTTAATCCCACACCACTAATCCAAGACCAAGTCTTGGGTCAGGTTTTGTTTTTGTTGTTATCTCAGTGATTTCTAAATGGCAATGCAAGAGGGTTTCAGTACAGCCAGACCACCACTCTTCAGTGGGGAGGACTTCTCCTACTGGAAGAGTCGGATGGAAGTTCACCTGAAAACTCAGGTGGACATGTGGATCATAATCCAATATGGTATAAAAATCCCGAAAAATGCTGAAGGAGTGGCATAACCTTATACCGAATGGGGCGCCTCGCTGAAAAAGAAAATCGAGGCTGATGCTAAAGCGACCCAGACACTCCAATGCGGTCTAACCAAAGAAGAGCTGAATCGGGTGGGACCATTCAACAGTGCAAAGGAACTCTGGGGTAAGTTAATTAAATTGCACGAAGGTACCTCCGATACTCGAATCAACAAGAGGGACCTACTGCTAAATAAACTGTACACTAACAAAATGAACGACGGCGAATCAGCAGCCCAACTCCACGCCAGAATCCAGGAGTTGATGAACGGTCTACATACAATCGGTCACAAGGTAGAAAACCGTGACCTGATCAGGTATACCCTTAACGCTTTTCCGAGAAATACTTTGTGGGCATCTATGGTCGATGCATACAAAGTTTCAAGGGATCTTTCCAAAATTAAATTAGACGAGTTATTTTTTGAACTTGAATTACATGAGCAGACTAACTGCACCTTAGCCGAGAAAGACATTGCTTTTGTTACAGGCAAAACAGGAAAGGTGGTCAACAAGAAGCCTCAACTTGCACCCTAGTCTGACTCGGACTCAGACTCAGAAGACAGTGAAGGGGATCGACCCAAGCTTGTTCGGCTAGCCCGGGACTACTACAAAGAATTGAAGAATCAGACCAACAGAAGAAAAATCAGCCGAAAGAAGGAGGATCCGACTGAACCATCTAAGAACAAATCAAGTGTGACCTGCTTCGAATGCAACAAGAAGAGACACTTCAAATCGGAGTGCCCTAATCTAAAAGAAGCCAAGAAGACAAGAAGGAAGAAGGCCCTTCAAGCAACGTGGGATGAGTCTTCATCCGAAGAAGAAGAAGAGGCCCCACAATCGAACCTGCTCGCCCTGACTGCTTCGGAAGAAATCGACACCGGATCAGAATCGGAACCGGATGATGGAAAGCTCACAATTTCGGAAGACGGTAAAATAACTGTAAGTGGTTATTCGAAAGCTGAATTAGCTGAATTAATTGCATACCTATCTAGTAACTTAGCGAAAGCCAAAATTCGAGTCGAGTCTCTCTGACAGGAAGTAAAACTCCTGAAAGAGGGCGTTGACTCTAGATCCTTAACTGAGAAAGTTCAAGAAAGAACATCTACTCAAGTTGAAAAACTTGAGAAAGAAAACTCCTCCTTGAAAACTCAAGTCAATTAGGACCTTAGAGCAGCTTTGGAATGATTCACTTCGGGTTCCAAGGGTCTTGATATGATCCTTGGAAAATAGAAGACCGTTCTAAATCGATCCGGGTTAGGGTATCGAACCAAGGCTAGACAAAAGTCATATTATGCTGTACTGAATCAGTCTAGACCCAAAGTTCAGGCATGGGTACCCAAACTTTGCCTGAACAACCAAGCTGGACCAAACCAGTATTGGATCCCCAAGGATAAGATTCATATCTTGCCTAATCATTACCGTAGCTTTAGTCCAGGGGGAGCCAACTTAAAAACCATTTTTATAGTTAAATAAACTCTTTTTCTTATTATAAAATTGCATGATTGCTTGTTTATTTATTTTCTGCAATTTACCATGCTTAGACCTAGGAATGGTTAGATTAAGGACTAAACCGATTAACTGAAATTTGAATAACATAGTATTGGGTGGAGGTGAGATGATAGTGTTAGTAGGAGCCCTAGAGCCAATTATGTGATGATTGACTAGGGACATTTTGTATCATATTCTATCATTAATAAAGGCATGATTGGTTATTATACTTACTTTGTATTTATGCCAAATAACTAAGTATAATAATGTCCTTGGATAGTAGGTTCTTATCTACATTATATCGATTAGTTGAATCGATAGTGAGATGATGTAGAGAACACTACCTTAAACCATTCCTAGTCAAGTATTAATATTCAAGGACAATATTAATGCATGGAGACTAGCATGTAGGTCAACTGATGACTTGAGCTCACAACTCATAGATATGTGATATCAAGTTGACACATGGGTATACATTGGAGAATGT
Source organism: Boesenbergia rotunda (assembly GCA_024364735.1). Lineage (NCBI taxonomy): Eukaryota > Viridiplantae > Streptophyta > Magnoliopsida > Zingiberales > Zingiberaceae > Boesenbergia > Boesenbergia rotunda. Next base: position 403,100 of record JAGFNQ010001977.1, on the reverse strand, counting down.
GTACTGAATTGACCCACCATGAGAATGTTTCATAGATTGTCATATGAGTGTCATAAACTTTCTCATGTGACTATTAGTATGAATAATCCTTAGATCTGAAGTCACTACGGTTCCCTACATAAGGAGTTATGTACTTTGGTATCGTCAAACGTCACCCGTAACAGGGTGACTATAAAGGCGATCACTGGGTATGTAATGAATTATGCGGAGGGATATGAGTGATGTAGATGGGATCTATCCCTCCCATATGACGGGAGTGATATCTGTGGGCCCCTTGATCGAGTAGGACTACTGAAACGCATGACCATGCTCAAATGAGTCAATAAAAGATATTGAGCTCATTTGTTTGAGTGAGTCTACTCGGGGATCAAGAAACACAAGATTGATTGAGGATGACACAATCTATGCCTCATTGGTCAATCTAGATATCAAGGATAGAAGGACAATGTCATACATCATCATAGTCACGGAGGTTTAGTCAGATCTCGACTTTTCTTGTTACTTGGGTAGCAATGATGCATTGCTAGATGCTGCTCATTGTTTATGTGTCTAAAGCGTTTAGGCACATTGCCAACGTCACGAGAGCCTATTTGGTCACACACTAAGGACATGATGCTTCGGGAAGCCCGAGTTGGGAACTCGGGAGATCTGAGTCCGAGTTGGGAACTCGGGAGATCTGAGCCCGAGTTGGGAACTCGGGAGGTTAGTTCGGAAGCTCGAGTTGGGAACTCGGGAGCGCGGGTCGGGAGCTCGGCAGACTGGGTCAGAGCTCGGCAGGAGCTCGGCAGACTGGGTCGGAGCTCGGCAGACTGAGTCGGGAGCTCGGCACTCGGGAGACTTGGTCGGAAGCCCGAGAGGCCCGGTCGGGATTATAAGGGAAATTCATTAAAGTGTTTAATAAAGGGAAAAAGAAAAGATTCTTTTCTTGCATTGGAAAAGATGAAGAGTCACATGAAAGGATGTGCTCTTTATTGGTATTAATGAAGGAAGCCAAAGAGACACAAACCTCTTTATATTCATGGGATGAGTATAAAAGAGGGTCTTGTGACTTTGGATGACTTCTCCTTTTCTCCTTCCCTTTTCTTCTTCCCTCCCTCATCTTCCTCTTTTGGCCGAAACCCTATTGTAGGGTTCTTGGTGTTCTGCGAGCTACCTCAAGTTGCTAGCACAACTAAGGTAGTTCTCCCGAAGTTGAGAGATTGTGTCCGTGTGGATATGAATAGAGGCACGGACACTTGAACGTGCAAGAGATCCGGCGCACCTTGGACGAGTAGGATAAGCAAAGGGCACGCTCCAAAGGTATATACTGTAGATAAATCTATTAGATAGATGAACATTGTACGAGTTTTCTTTTGCATGGATCGCTCGAGGGTTCTTGTTTCCACTATGTTTTTATGTTTTTGTGCCGGGAGAACCCAACAGATAGTATGTTAGGGAAGCCATTTTGGCGGAACTAGCCGAAGCTACCGATCCAAGACCCAAACTAGTTAGACCAAAATCTTTCAAGGAGTAACTTGAAAATGAATTTTCAATAAAAGGCTTTGTCAAGGAAAGGGTTGATGATCCAATAAGACTACGACCAAAGAAGGCCTAGTGCCTCACCAAGACCTGGAAGCCGATTATTGAAAACCAAATTCACTTTACTATTGTCAGATTTGAATCTAACACAGATTTCAATTAATCTTAGATTCAACCATTGTTTTCAAAAATAATTTTTTTAATTAATTGGTTTTTCAAAATTAAGTTAATTTTTCAAAACTAATCATAGTTTTTCAAAATAAAATCTTTACTTCTATTAAAAACTGTCTCACAAAAACCCATAAGTTAACATGATTGATAACTATATACCGGGTGAGATAGTTAGGACTTAAACTAATTCAAAATCTGATTTCTGTAATGTTGTCAAATAAAAACATTGATTTTAGAGTTGAATTGAATTGATTATTGGTTGGTCATTAGAGTCAAACCAGGTCAAAATAGTCAAACCTGGTCAAACAGTCAAACTAGTCAATAGTCAAACAATGGCCAGCTCGGGCGCCCGTGACCCCTCGGGCTCCCCCCTCACCTTCTCTTCGACCAAGACAGCAAAAGTTGTCAATACCTAGCTATGCTAGGCGTCCGAGACCTATCAGGCGCCTAGACCTTTATGTCAATTTGAAGCAGCAAAAGTTGCCACGCATGGCAGCTGATTCCAGGCGCCCGGGTCCTCACGGGCGCCCCCAAGGACAGTGTCAAAACCGAAAATGCTGCATTTGGCAGTTTACGCCTGACTCCATGCGCCCGATTCCTCCCGGGCGGCCGACCAACCCCTATATAAAGCCACCGAAACCCCCTTCATTTGCCACCCCAAAACAGACATTCTTCTCTAACTCTTCTCCTCCCAAGATGCCCGAACGACCCTGTCGTGCCCTCAAACGCTCCACTTCAACCATGCCTCCCCGGATGGCTATCCGGTATCAATTTTTCATGCATTTATAATTAATTCTCTTTAGTTATTTCGCTAAATGCATGTTCCTTGTTATGACTTTTAGAAAACGCCGTACTATTCAACCCAATCCCGGGACCGAGCCTAGCCCTGACCCTAGGTTTCCGACCATAGAACTTTTCAATAAGTTTGCTAGAACGACCTATAAACCTATCAAGACAAGCTTCTTAAATAGGCAATTTTCACTCAATCCTGTCTAGTAGCTATGGACGTCATCAATTTCTATCAACTTGATCGACTTGTTTTCTGCACTCATCCTGTGAATACGACCCTATGTGCAGAATTTTACAACAACCTAGTAAGACAAGATGATCTTAGCTATATCACCAATGTTTAAGGAATGCCCTTGACTATCACACCCTTGTTGTTTAACAGATTCCTTGGACTGCGATCTTCCCAGTCCACTTTCTGCTGTTACCCTTCTAGAGATCCTCCCTTTGCTCCTCCCTACTCCCATATTGATCTGGACACCCTTTATTCATATTTCTATAGAAATGCCCAAGACCCTTTGGTTAGTCGGTTTCAATCAGTAGATCTCCAGGTCCAAGACTACGCTCTTTATAGAGTTCTAGTCCGTTGCATCCTACCCTTGACCACTAGGGACGTCGCGACCATGCGACCATTCCATACCTTCCTGCTGTATGCTTTGATCCATCACTTAGACATAGATATTGGACTTCACATATTCCACACCATTCTACATGCATCCAGTGTTACTACTCAGGGTCGGGTACGCACCCCTTATTGCCACATCATCACCTCTCTTCTTCATCATCACGGTCACGATATTACCGACGGAGAGATGACCTCGATGACTGAATTTGACGAGATTGGGTATAGAAACTTTTCCCTAGCGGGCATAGATGTCTCGGGTACCGGGGCTTTATCATGGAGACGTCAGAGAGCCAGAGTCCAGATCGATTCCGATGAGGAGGTAGAGGTCGATGTCGCAGATCTTGCTGCTGAGATTCGAGAGCAGATGGACGAGCCCCCACTGCCGACGCTCGACGGGAGAGTGACACTACTTTAGATAGAGATTCATAGCCTCCGAGAGGAAGAGGAAGCCCACTACATCGAGATAGTCGACGCGATTCGGGCAGAGCACGATGTAAACCGAGCCTACCATAACGAGCACATGGAAGCTATTCTAGTCGACCGCCAGATGAGATGCACACCACACTGAGTACATGGATGCTCTCCGAGCCGAACATGAGGCAAATCAGGCCCGACATGACGAGATGATGTCTTGGTTCCAAAATTGGCAGCCCGGTCCATTCTTCCCTCCGGGCCCCTCCTCTTAGACTCTAGATGACTTCAGCTGCTTTACTGTACTATTAACTGATGTTTGACTTATGTTTGACTGTGCTGGTTCTCACTTTGACCAGTTGACTTCTATGCACTTATCATATCTAGTTGCTAGTTGTTTACTTGATGAATTATCTGCTTTTTATCAGTTACTAAGTTAGGGTTATGCTTGGTAGAATAAGACTGCTCTAATTACATTTTTTAAACTATTTTATTTTTTGGCAAAATCATTTTCTTTATTTATTTAAAATGATTTTCTGACTTAGTTTCTTTTTAAAATAAAATTACCCCCTTCAAAACTAGGGCTTTTTCGCAAATGGACTTAGCCTAGGCCCTAACCCTAGAATTGCATGCACCTATAGATCTAGAAGCCAGCATCTCACAAGCATCTTAGGGTACTTTTGATTAATAACCTAGAATGGGTTGAGATGCTTAGGTCTTTACCTTGATTCAAGATGCTTTAAGTCAGTGCATCTGCAGTAATTGGGGCACTAAATACCAATTAAACAGTAATCAGGTTAAGTGTCAAGCTTAGAAAAATCTAACTTGATCAGATCACTTAACTTGACTAACCCTACCGAAAGTAACTATTTATAACAGTTAGTAAGTAGCTAATTGGGTTAGACAGGACTCAAAAGCAAAAATTCAAATTAAGTTGGTCCAGTTTTAAGTTAGAATTGGTTCAGTACAGCATCTTACTTTGATTACTCATGTTTTTTGCTATATTTTTTGATATATGGTAAAGGGGGAGAGATTGGAAAAGAGAGAAAAGAAGGTTTCAAAATTTAATTTTTTTTCTTCAAAATGAAATTTCCAAAAATTGTTATCTTTTTTTTTTCAAAAAGCAAAGTTCTTTAAGTACTTAAGTTCCTTTTGAAAGTTAATTTTCTAAGTACTTATTCTGAAAATGTTCTAGAAATTTTTTTTAAGTTATAAATTCAAAATTGTGCTTGAAAAATATATCTAAGTATTTAAACTGCTTGAAAAATATTTCTAAGTGTTAAAACTTCAGAATAAGTTTAGAAAATTTTCTAAAGTACAAAAACTAAGTATTTTGAAAATTATTTTCGAAATTACTTGCTTTCAAAAATTATTCTAAGTACTCACTCTAAATGGTTGGTGAAAATTTTTCTAAGTGCAAAGTTCAAAATTCTTCTAAAAATTTTTTATGTACCCAACTCAAAACATTTTTTGGAAAATGTTTTCTAAAAACCTTTTTTGAAAATTTTCTAAGTATTGAAAACCTGAAAAACGTTTCACTTTTAGACTTAGAAACTTTTCAAAACCCCACGAATGTTTGAAAAACTCAGGGGGAGATTTCTTCCAGGGGAGGAAATTAACTTTGGTACTTTACCTAGTTATTTGTATGATTAACTTAACTTTTTGAACCGGGTTGCCATAAATAAAAAAGGGGGAGATTGTTGGTGCAGGTAGCACCTAAGTCAAACCTGGGTTTTGATAATGGCAAAGGGTTCAAGAGTTAAGATGTTATTGTTGTCTAATGTGTTTACTAAGTGTGCAGGAAGAAGTCCTAGGTACACTATGTTGGATCGAGTGAAACGATAGAGGGGGGGGGTGAATATCGTTAAACACTTTTCGGATAGAAATTAGAGCAAGTACGCAGCGGAATAAAAACAATCACGAACACAGGTAGTTTTACTTGGTTCGGAGCCTAGGTCGACTCCTACACCAAGGCCCACGGTCGTTGACCGTTTTCTGCGGGCAATTCTATAAGTGCGCAAAAACAGTTTACAAGAGTTGTACAATTGTAGTATAGTAAACTGAAAAGAAAATAGCTCTTCTTTACCGACGTCCAGTGTAGATTGAATTTTCGGAGCGGAGGGACGTTGTCGGCGCTTGTATCTCGAGTTGAGAGGTTTCCGAAGCAAAGCGCGGGAGCAGAAGAGCGTAGGAGCGTTGAAAGAATTGTTGTTTTGAAGCCTTGGTTCGAGGGTCCTTTTATAGCACCTGGGGGTGCCCGGATCGTCGGGGGCCCCCCCCCACGTGTCAGTCGATCCACTTCCTTCTCGGTCAGCTCTGATCCCTTAAAACTCGGGATCAAGCTTTGACGGGGGCGCCCTGAACTCTAGGGGCGCCCGGGTTGACCGGGTCTCCTTCTTATCCGTTGGCTTCGAGGGGATCTGTTCTGTCAGCTTCACCTGGGGGCGCCCGGAGCAGTGGGGGCGCCCGGGAGCAGTGGGGGCACCCGGGAGCACGGGGGCGCCCTGACCAATAGCTGCAGAAACAGTTCTTTTACTTCGACTGTTTTGTGTTCACCTTGGGGGTGCCCGGGACACTCCGGGCGCCCTACTCAGCTGTTGCCTCACTCCTTTGAGGCTCTCTGAGCTGCAGACACTCGTTCCTTCGGTCCTGCATCCAGGGTTAGTCCAAAACAACATAAAGTAATAATATTTAAGTTTTATACAGCCTTAGCTGTCTTGGTTCTGACTTTGGTCTCCAAAATGGAGCCCTAGGTCGAACCGACGCCTACTGTTCTCTCTCGACGGGGAACGCGTCCTCACCTACTCCTCTCGGGAGAATGTACCTGATGCCAACCGGCTCCTCCGATTGGACTTTTGCCTAGCGGTCCTTCACCAGGTCTTGGATACCAAACTGTCCTTTGCCCGGTGCCTAGCATTCCTTTGCTAGGTCTTCAGTCCCAAGCTGTCCTTCGCCTGGTGCCTAGCAGTCCTTCGCTAGGGCTTCAGTACTCTGGCATTCCTTCGCCAGTGCCTAGCAGTCCTTCGCTAGGACTTTGTACCCTGGCATTCCTTCACCAGTGCCTAGCAGTCCTTCGCTAGGGCTTTGTACCCTGGCATTCCTTCGCCAGTGCCTAGCAGTCCTTCGCTAGGACTTTTTCCTGCACACTTGAGTAACATGTTAGATAACATTTATACCTTAACTTTTGAGCCCTGTTGCCATTATCAAAACTCAGGTTCGACTCTTGGGTGCTTTCTGCACCAACAATCTCCCCATTTTTGATTTATGACAACCCTGGTTCAAAAAGTTAAGTTAATCAAAGCATATAAAAATTACCTTTTGTTCCCTCCCCCTGGAAGGAATCTTCCCCTAGATTTTTCAAAAATTCGTGGGATTTTTGAAAATAGATTCTATGTCTAAAGATGGTTTAACTTAGAAAATTTTAAGCTTTAAAGCTATATTTTTCCAAAATGATTTTCGTTGTGTACTTTGAAAAAATTTAACCACTTTGACAAATTTTGAAAACTTTAAGAAGGATTTTGAAAACTTAAGTTTTGAGTTCTGAAGAAAAAAATTTTGACGCCTTAAGTTTAAAGTACTCAACAGTTTTGAAAACTTTAAGTTTTAGAGTACTTAGTGAAGTTTGAAAAACTTATGTACTTCTGAAAACCTTAAGTACTTAGAAAATTTTAAGTATTTGGAAAAGTTTTTGAGAAGCTTAAGTACTTAGAAAAGTTTTGAAAGGCTTAAGTACTTAAAAAAGTTTTTAAAAACTTTAAGTCTTTAGAAAAAACTTAAGTACTTTGGAAAAGTTAAGTGCTTAGAAAAATTTTGAAAAACTTTAAGTACTTAGAAAATTTTTGAAATGCTTAAGTACTTAGAAATTTTTTGAAAAGCTTAAGTACTTAGAAAATTTTTGAATAACTTAAGTACTTTGAAAATTTTTGAAAAACTTAAGTACTTTTTGAATAAAGGATAGAGTTTGAAATTTTGAGAGTTAGAGAAAATTTTTTTAAACTAATAAAAAGGAAAAAATTTTTAAACTAAGAAAAAAAATTTTAAACTCTCTCCTTTCCTATCTCTCCCCCTTTGCCATATATCAAATACAAGTAAATACAGCAGAAACAGAATAATTAAATTGCATAAAGGAAAATAACTTGCGTGATTTTGCTGTACTGAACCAATTCATGATAAGAATAAACCAAATTAGTTTCAATTTCCTCTTTTAGGGATCTGTCTAACCCAATTAGCTACTTACTAACTGTTATAAACAGTAATTTTTGCTAGGGTTAGTCAAGTTAAGTGTTCTGTTCAAGTTAGATTTTCTAAACTTGACACTTAACTTGATTACTGTGTAAGTTGTATTTAGTGCCCCAATTACTGCAGATGCACTGATCTACATCTTGAATTAAGGCAAAGACCTAAGCATCTCAACCCATTCTAGGTTATCAATCAAAAGTACCCTAAGGTGCTTGTGAGATGCTGGCTTCTAAATCTATAGGTGCATGCAGTTCTAGGGTTAGGGCCTAGGCTAAGTCCATTTACGAAAAAGCCCTAATTTTGAAGGGGGTAGTTTTGAAAATAAAACTAAGTCGAAAACTTTTTTTTAAAACTTTTCAAAACTGAATAAAAGTTGATTTTAAAAGCATTTAAAAACTATTTTAAAACTGATTTTGAAATGAGTAAAGTAGTAAGAAAACAAAAAAAAATAAACCTATTCTACCAAGCATAATTCTAACCGCCTTCTTAGTGAGCTGAACTCAGACTCAGGTAGGGGTTTAGTAAATATGTCAGCTAAATTAGATTTAGAGTCTATATGCTTAAGTACTATTTCACCCCTGGCTACATGGTCTCTTACAAAGTGATGTTTAACTTCTATGTGTTTAGTTCTGGAATGCTGGATTGGATTTTTAGTTAGATTAATTGAGCTTATGTTGTCAATAAAAACCTGAGTTTGGGTGTAGTTGAGCTGGAAGTCCTTAAGAGTGTGCATCATCTATAAAAGTTGTGCTACACACTCCCCTAAGGCTACATACTCAGCTTCAGTTGTGGATAGAGCTACACAGTGTTGTTTTCTGCTGCACCAACTTACTAGACTATTTCCTAACAGTTGGCAGCTTCCACTTGTGCTCTTTCTATCTAATTTACAACCAGCGTAGTCAGAATCTGAATATCCTGATGTGACGACCCACCTTAACTTCTCTACCTTAAAGGGGACGTCACTTTCACTTAACCTTAACTTTACCTTATTCTTAGCCTTAGGTTACAACTACTTGACTTCCCTTAACTTGCTCTGAATTTTTTTTCCTTTTAAAAAAAACGTTCATTTTATTTGCTTTGCAAGGATTTGACCCCTAGATCTCTTAGTTGTAAAACTAAAGCACTAACCATCTGCCCTACAACACTTTCCTTTTAATGGTACCAGTCGACTACTATATAGCCAGTCGACTGGTGTCAGCCACAGAAACTTTCTGTGCCCGGCACCAGTCGACTGGCCTCTTGACAGTCAACTAGTGCATCGAACAGAAACTTTCTGTTCTATAGGGCAGTCGACTGGTTCTAAACCAGTCGACTGGCACGCCTGAAACCTGCATTTACAGACCTGAAAACCATTTCCAAAGCTTCACAATTCACATACCTTCAATGTATATAAAGAAATAACTTCATTTCCATACTCTATACTAGTTTTATAAACATCCTAGCAACTCAAAACAAATCCAATAACTTGAAATTAGAATCATTGCGGAATTTAACAAAACTATCAAAACGTAAGCAAAACACTCTAGAGTTTGTACCAAACTTAACCTCTATGCGTAGTTTAACCAAAGTCATTCATTCTACCAATTCAAAACGCCAAAACACATGTTCTACAAGACTTAACCCGACGATCTCTTCCACGGATCCGCCACCACTGAACATCAATGCAAGTCCCGCTCGCCTCCCTAGCTTATGCTTTTTCTTTACCTTTATCTGCAATAGGAGGAAATGCAACTAATAAGCACAACGCTTAGTAAGTAAATCCTAACTCACAAATCCATACTATCGATAATAAACATGCTCATTTCAAAGAATGCTTACTTCCAAAATACATGCACATGGGAAAACTTACATATACTTATCATGCTCAATCATGTTGAAAACATTACTTGCATAAAACCTTTGCAAACTTAACATGCTCATACATTAAAACACTAACCTCCTTACTCTTACTCCTTATCATGCTTGTAAAGTATCAATGTGAACTTATTGAAATAAAGACATGTACTCAAAGCTAAAACACTTGTAAATACTTATATACTTGAAAATAATATTCAACTTTCTTTAGGCCTTGACATTGTATCATGGTATCAATGTACCAATTGCGCGCTTCTCTAATAGGTTGTGGGGTAGCTAGCCACCACACCCTATTAGAGCTTCTTTCTATCTTTCGGTGGGCCTCCCATTTGCCCGGTACATGTCACATTCTGAAAATAAAATACTTTCTTACTTACCGTACTTATACTTATCAACTATCTTACTTTTGCATAAATTTTGCACTTAAAACCCCTTTGCCTTTCTTACTTGAGACTTTCATCGAGCACCTTGCGTGCCCTTAATCCCAACTTCATTTTTGGGACTCTTCATAAATTAAACCATATCATGCTTAGCTTACATACACCAAATCTAAACCAGTTAAATTTCTATCATGAAAAACATGCACCTTTAAGAACTTAAAACACACGCTAACCATAATCTTAATGCATGCATCATAAAACATGATTCTACAACAAGATCTTACATACGAAAACTACTTCTATTGCAGGTGAGTGATATACTTACCCTTATCTTGAAGAAAACTCACTAAATCGAGGTATAAACCTAGCGTAGAACTCCTCTCTTCTTCCTTGTGAGAAACCTCCACTCTTTGGCCCTAGGGAGAAACCCTAGATTCTCTCTACTCAAGGGGAAAGAGAAGAAGAAGAAGAACTCCTTGGCTTCCTCTGTTTTCGCAGCCCCTCCCTCGCCCTCTTCTCGCACGCAGCCGCCAACGAGCCCTAATCCCTCTTACGTGACTTAAGCGGGGTTAATATATCTCTTAATGAAAAGGCCTAACTACCCTATAACATTATTTCTCTCCATCCTTTTTTGTGCTTGATACCCTTGCCCAGCTGGTTAGCCAAGCTTGCTTAAGGATTTGCTTCTCGCGTGGTCGCGAGATCAATCCCCACTCGACCCTTTAATTTTTTTCTTTTTATTTTAATTCCGAAAAATGCTAGAAAAATTCCAAAAAATCCCTAATAATACCAGAAAATTATTGGGTGTTACACCTGACAAATCAAAAGTTGAAGTCCTAGGATACCAAATCCCTACATTTAGGGTGCCCTTAACATATCTTAGTATTCTTTTTAGGGCTGCTAAGTGCGTTTCCTTAGCACATGTTTATATCTAGCACACATTCCTACTGAAAAAAGGATATCAGGTCTGCTGGCTGTAAGGTACAATAGACTTCCTATCATACTTCTAAAGAGTTTAAGGTTTATTGGTTTACCATCAGGGTCACTGTCTATTTTTATATTAGTAGCCATGGGGGTACTTATGCTTTTAGAGTTATCCATTTTAAATTTCTTTATTAACTCTTTAGCATATTTGGATTGATGGACATAGTTTCCATCCCTAGTTTGTTTAATTTGTAAGCCTAGGAAAAAGTTAAGTTCACCAACTAAGCTCATTTCAAATTCATTTTCCATTATTTTAACAAATTCTTTTAGAATGTTTGAGTTGGTGGACCCAAAGATTATGTCATCTACGTAGATTTGGGCAATAAATATATCTTTTCCTAGGGTCTTAATAAATAAGGTTGAGTCAATTTGACCTTGTTTAAATTCTTTAGAGATTAAGTAAGTAGATAAGCGTTCATACCAGGCCCTAGGTGCTTGTTTTAATCCATATAGTGCTTTAGTAAGTTTATAAACGTGGTCAGGTCTTTCTAAGTCCTCAAACCCAGGGGGTTGTCTTACATAAACTTCTTCTTTAATGAATCCATTTAGAAAGGCTGACTTTACATCCATTTGGTATAGCTTAAATCTTTTATGGGATGCAAAGGCTAGTAACATCCTAATGGACTCAAGTCTAGCTACTGGGGCATATGTTTCGTCGTAATCTAATCCTTCTACTTGGCTGAATCCCTTCGCTACTAAGCGGACTTTATTTTTGACTATTTCTCCTTGATCATTTAGCTTATTCCTAAAAACCCACTTAGTGTCAACGATGGATTTGCCTTCAGGTTTAGGCACTAGTTCCCAGACTTGGTTCCTCTCAAATTGGGCTAATTCTTCTTGCATAGCTATGATCCAATCAGGATCAGGTAGGGCTTCATTTATAGTCTTAGGTTCTATTTTTGAAATCATTGCTATTTGACTAAGGTTTCTATAGGAGGATCTAGTCCTGACTCCTAGAGTTGGATCACCCACAATTTGATCGGATGGGTGACTGAGTCTGGGTTTCTTAGTTTTTCTAGAACTTGGTTCAGCCTCAGGTCCAGCTGGTCGGTTTGGTTCATTATTTGATTCAACTCTTTGAGCTGGTTCAATTATTGGTTCGACACTTGGTTCATTTGACTCATTAGTTGGTTCAATAGTTAGTTCGTTTATGGGTTCAATTAGGGATTCACCAATTTGTTGATTATCTTCTTGATCAGTGTTTGATGAAGTTAGATTTGGATTTGAGTTAATTTCTTCATCAAATATTAGGTTGGTTGTTTCTTCGATTTTCTTGGTTTGGTTGTTGTAAACCCTATAGGCTCTACTTGTTGTTGAATATCCTAGGAAGATGCCTGGGGTTGACTTAGACTGGAATTTTCCTAAGTAGTTTTTGGTGTTTAGGATATGGAATTTGCATCCAAAGACCCTTAGGTAGTGTAGATTTGGAAGTCTATGGTAATATAGTTCATAGGGTGTTTTGTTGTGTCGCTTGTTAATTAGGACCCTATTTTGGATGTAACAAGCCGTACTAATTGCTTCTGCCCAATATTGGTTGGCTAAGTTAAATTCATTGAGCATAGCCCTAGCGGCTTCCTGTAGAGTTCTATTTTTTTTCCGACTATCCCATTCTGTTGGGGGGTTCTAGGACACGAAAATTCATGTATGTATCCATTTACCTTATAGAATTCCTCGAACCATTGATTTTCAAATTCTCCCCCGTGGTCACTCCTAAGTCTTTTGATTTTAGTATCGTTTTGATTTTCAATTAACTTACAGAATTCATTAAAAAGGTTTAGGGTTTCATCTTTGGTCTTTAGAAACCTAACCCAGGTAAACCTAGAGTAATCATCAACTATTACTAAGCAGTACCGGTTTCCGCTTAGTGACTTGGCTCCATGTGAATCAAATAGGTCAAGGTGCAGGAGCTCAAGTGTGGTTTGAGTTAGATCAGATTGAATTAGTTTGTGATTAGATCTGGTTTGTTTACCTTGATTGCATGATTCACATATTAAGTTTTCATGGTTTTTAATTTTGGGTATGCCTTTAATTAGACCAAGTTGGGTGATTTTTGAAATAATTCTTAGGTTAGTGTGACCTAGTCTCCTACGCCAGAGATTTGATTGTTCTAACTGAGTTAACATACATTTAGGTACTAGGGGAAGGTTTATAGTGTATACATTATTTTTCCTAGTGCCCTTAAGCATGATTTTTGAGTCTTGTACATTTCTAATCAGCCAGTTAGAATTGTTGAAGGTGACTATATAACCAGAATCACATAACTGACTTATGCTAAGCAAGTTAAAATTGAAGTTTTCAACCAAAAGAACTTTCTTAATCACAAAGTCAGATTTAAGTTCAATATTACCTGACCCAATTACCTTGAGTGTAGCATTGTTGCCAAATGCCACTGAGCCTAGGTTCTTGAACTTGTGTTTGGTGAATTTCAATTTATCTCCAATCATGTGTCTGGAGCAACCGCTATCCAACATCCATTGGTCCAAATCTTTATGTTCCTACACATAAAGAGTTTTGTTGATTTGGATCCAATTAGAATTAGGAATAACTTAAATTGACTTTCACAACCTAATCTATCTCACCCAATCTAGGGTTTTCAATCACGTTAGCCTTATAGGTTTTGTGAGACAGGTTTTGGTAGGTAAAATTATTTTTGAAAAATTATGATTTATTTTGAGAAGAAATGTTTGATTCTACACCTAACTGAAAATTTGTGTTAGATTTGAATTTGACAAAGAATAATTTGAATTTGAAATTCAAAAATTGGCTTCCAGGTCTTGGCGAGACACTAGGCCTTCTTTGGCCGTAGCGTTATTGGATCATCAACCCTTTCCTTGACAAAGCCTTTTAATGAAATTTCATTTTCAAAATTAATCTTTGAAAAATTCTGGTCTAACTAGTTTGGGTCTTGGATCGGTAGCTTCGGCTAGTTTCACCAGTCTAAAGAGACCAAGTATACTTGACCTTATTAGAATTGGTTTCCCTAACGTACTTTCATCTCACCTCCACCCAATACTTTGTTGTCAAGTTTCAGTTAAGTTTATTCAGTCCTTAAACTAACCATTCCTAAGTCTAAGCATGGTAAATTGCAGAAATTAAATAAACAATCAATCAAGCAAATTACAATCAAGAATTAAGTTTATCTAACAATAAATATAGTTTTCAGTTTGGCTCCCCCTGGACTAAAGCCACGATAATGGTTCGGCAAGATGTGAATCTTGTCCTTGGGGATCCAGTACTGATTTGATCCAGTTGGTTTGTTCAGGCACAGTTTAGGTACCCATGCCTGAACTTTATTTCTGGACTGATTCAGTACAGCAAAATAGGATCTTTGTCTAGATTTGGTTCTATAGCCTAGTCCGGATCGATTTAGAATCGACTTCTGTTTTCCAAGAATCATGTCAAGACCCTTGGAACCAGAAGTGAATCGTTCTAAAGCTGATCTAAGTTCCTTAACCTGAGTTTTCAGGGAGGAGTTCTCTTTCTCAAGTTTTTCAACTTGAGTAGGAGTTCCTTCATGAACCTTCTCGGTTAAGGGATTAGAGTCAGCTCCCTCTTTCAAGAGTTTTACTTCCTGTCGGAGGGATTCGACTCGGAGTTTAGCTTTCGCCAAATCTCGAGAAAGATACGAAATTAGTTCATTTAATTGACATCTAGTAAATCCACTTATCTTGATTTCGCCGTCCTCTGAGAATGTCAGTGTGTCGTCGTCCTGTTCTGATTCTGACTCGGTCTCGACTTCTTCTGAGGCGGTTAGTGCTAGTAGGTTCGACTGTGGGACCTCTTCTTCTTCTTCGGAGGAGGACTCATCCCACGTTTCTTGAAGTGCCTTCTTCCTTCTATTTTTCTTGGTTTCCTTTAGGTTCGGACACTCCGTCTTGTAGTGACCCTTCTTCTTGCACTCGTAGCAGGTCACGTTGGGCTTGTTCTTTTCATTTGCGGGTTCAGCTGGTTCGTCCTTTCTTCGGCTGGCTTTCCTTCTGTTGGTCTGATTCTTCAGTTCTTTGTAGTAGTTTCTTGCCAGTCGGACCAGCTTAGGTCGATCTCCTTCTTCATCTTCTGAGTCTGAGTATGAGTTAGACTCGGGTTCAGGTTGAGGCTTCTTCTTGGTTGTCCTTCCAGTTTTACCTGCAATAAAGACAATACCTTTCTCGGCCAGATTGCAGTTTGTCTGTTCATGTAGTTCTAATTCAGAGAATAATTCATCTAATTTTATTTTTGAAAGGTCCCTTGAAACCTTGTATGCATCTACCATAGATGCCCACAAGGTGTTTCTTGGGAAAGCATTTAAAGCGTACCTTATTAGGTCACGATTTTCTACCTTGTGACCAATGGTGTGTAGTCCGTTCATTAGTTCTTGAATTCGGGCGTGAAGCTGAGCTGCTGTTTCGTTGTCGGCCATTTTGATAGTATACAGCTTGTTCAGGAGCAGATCTCTCTTGCTGATCTGAGTGTCTGATATTCCTTCGTGTAGCTCGATCAGTTTTTCCCACAGCTCCTTGGCACTGTTGAAAGGGCCTACCCGGTTCAGCTCCTCTTTTGTTAAGCCGCATTGAAGGGTCTGGGTCGCCTTTGCATCCGCTTCAATTTTCTGTTTCAGAGCGGTGTCCCACTCTGTGTAGCTTTGAGGTACTCCTTCAGCATTTCTCGGAATCTCCAGTCTGGACTGGATGATTATCCACATGTCCACCTGAGTTTTCAGGTGGATCTCCATTCAACTTTTCCAGTAGGAAAAGTCTTCTCCACTGAAAAGAGGAGGTCTAGCTGTGCTGAATCCTTCTTGCATGGCCATTAGGTATTTTATCTGAAAAGAGATAAGAGAAAGAAAAACTTTGTCCCAAGACTTGGTCTTGGATTAGTAGTGCGGGATAAAGAAAATTAAATATCGAGGGGTGTTGCACCAATCCTCGATCAACGAGAAGAAATTCGAACGGAAAAAGAATATTAGAAGAAATTCGAACAAAAAAATATTTAAAAAATCCGAAATATTTTCAAACTGGTGGTTGCACCAAATTTGAACTTCCCCGCTCTGATACCACTTGTTGGATCGAGTGAAACGATAGAGGGGGGGTGAATATCGTTAAACACTTTTCGGATAGAAATTAGAGCAAGTACGCAGCGGAATAAAAATAATCGCGAACACAGGTAGTTTTACTTGGTTTGGAGCCTAGGTCGACTCCTACTCCAAGGCCCACGGTCGTTGATCGTTTTCTGCGGGCAATTCTATAAGTGCGCAAAAACAGTTTACAAGAGTTGTACAATTGTAATATAGTAAACTGAAAAGAAAATAGCTCTTCTTTACCGACGTCCGGTGTAGATTGAATTTTCGGAGCGGAGGGACGTCGTCGGCGCTTGTATCTCAAGTTGAGAGGTTTCCGAAGCAGAGCACGGGAGCAGAAGAGCGTAGGAGCGTTGAAAGAATTGTTGTTTTGAAGCCTTGGTTCGAGGGTCCTTTTATAGCACCTGGGGGCGCCCGGATCGTCGGGGGTGCCCCCCCACGTGTCAGTCGATCCACTTCCTTCTCGGTCAGCTCTGATCCCTTAAAACTCGGGATCAAGCTTTGACGGGGGCGCCCTGAACGCTAGGGGTGCCCGGGTTGACCGGGTCTCCTTCTTATCCGTTGGCTTCGAGGGGATCTGTTCTGTCAGCTTCACCTGGGGGCGCTCGGAGCGCTGGGGGCGCCCTGGAGCAGTGGGGGCGCCCGGGAGCACGGGGGCGCCCTGACCAATAGCTGCAGAAACAGTTCTTTTACTTCGACTGTTTTGTGTTCACCTTGGGGGCGCCCGGGTCACTCCGGGCGCCCTACTCAGCTGTTGCCTCACTCCTTTGAGGTCTCTGAGCTGCAAACACTCGTTCCTTCGGTCCTGCATCCAGGGTTAGTCCAAAACAACATAAAGTAATAATATTTAAGTTTTATATAGCCTTAGCTGTCTTGGTTCTGACTTTGGTCTCCAAAATGGAGCCCTAGGTCGAATCGACGCCTACTGTTGTCTCTCGACGGGGAACGCATCCTCACCGACTCCTCTCGGGAGAATGTACCTGATGCAACCGACTCCTCCGGTTGGACTTTTGCCTAGCGGTCCTTCGCCAGGTCTTGGATACTAAGCTGTCCTTCGCCCGGTGCCTAGCATTCCTTCGCTAGGTCTTCAGTCCCAAGCTGTCCTTCGCCTGGTGCCTAGCAGTCCTTCGCTAGGACTTCTGTACTCTGGCATTCCTTCGCCAGTGCCTAGCATTCCTTCGCTAGGACTTTGTACCCTGGCATTCCTTCGCCAGTGCCTAGCAGTCCTTCGTTAGGGCTTTGTACCCTAGCATTCCTTCGCCAGTGCCTAGCAGTCCTTCGCTAGGACTTTTTCCTGCACACTTGAGTAACATGTTAGATAACATTTATACCTTAACTTTTGAGCTCTGTTGCCATTATCAAAACTCAGGTTCGACTCTTGGGTGCTTTCTGCACCAACACACTAGGCAAGAAGTCCTGGCAGAGGATTGGGCACGAAGTCCTGGCAAGGGGCTGGGCACCGAAGACCTGCTCGGAAGGTGGGCACAAAGTCCTGGTCGAGGACTGGGCACGAAGTCCTGGCAAGGGGCTGGGCACCAAAGACCTACTCGGAAGGTGGGCACGAAGTCCTGGTCGAGTACTGGGCACGAAGTCCTGGCAAGGGGCTGGGTACCAAAGACCTGCTCGGAAGATGGGCACGAAGTCCTGGTCGAGGGCTGGGCACGAAGACCTGGTCAAGTGGATTGGGCAAAAGTCCAACCGGAGGAGCCGGTTGGCGAAAAGTAAACTCTCCTGAGAGGAGTAGGTGAGGACACGTTCCCCGTTGAGGGAACAATAGGCGTCGGTTCGACCTAGGGTTCCATTTGGGAGACCCGAAGTCAGAACCAAGACAGCTACGGTTGTAAATATTGACTAATATTCTTGCTTTGGTTGTTTTGGAACTAACTTGGATGCAAGGACCGAAGGAGTGTGTTTCTGCAGCTCAGAACGCCCTAAAGGAGAGGGGCAGGCAGCTGGGCTAGGCGCCCGGGAGGTCCCCGACACCCAAGGTCAAAGCCAAACAAGCAAAGAAGCAAGAATCGCTTCGAAACCATACTGGGCTAGGCGCCCGGGAGGTCTCGGGCGCCCAAGGTCAAAGCCAAAGTGGTAGTCGAAGTAAAATCAGCCACGAAGCCAGCGAACTAAGTCAAGTTGGGTGCCCAGGAGGTCCCGGGCGCCCCAGTCATCTCCAGAGGCCGATTCGAAGGGGATAAGCGCTGACCGAGTTGCAGATGAAGTTTCTCCGATCTGAAGGCACGTGTCGGGCGCCCCCAGTGAATCAGGTGCCCCCAGGAGCACTATAAAAGGGGCTCGACCCTGAGGCTTCAAGAACATAACTTTCTAACGCCTCTAAGCTTTTCGTTCAAGCGCTCTGCTCCGGCAAACTCCGATCTCGACATTCCAGCGATGACGACAACCCTCTGCTCCGAAGTATGATCAACATTAGGGCGTCGGTAACGAAAAGTGTAATTCCTTTATTTACTGCAATATTCTTGTATTAAAATCTGTAAACCTTTGCGCGATTATAGAATTGCCCGCAGTAAACGGTCAAGGACCGTGGGCCTTGGAGTAGGAGCCGACCGCGACTCCGAACCAAGTAAAAGACTTGTGTTCTTTGTGTGATTGTTGTGTTTTCTGCTGCGTTTTTCTTTCCTTAATCCGAAAAAGATTTTAACGATATTCACTCCCCCCCTCTATCGTTTTTCTCGATCCTACACAAATAACATATAAATGATATGAATTTAAGTTTGATTAACAGCCTAAGCTGTCTTGGCTATGACTTTGGGCTTCCCAAATGGAAATCTAGGTCGAACCGATGCCTAATGTTTCGTCCTACGGGGAACGCGTCCTCACTACTCCTCTTAGGAGAGTTTACCTTTTTGCCAACCGGCTCCTCCAGTTGGACTTTTGCCCAATCCCCCGGATCAGGTCTTCATGCCCAGTCCGCGACCAGGACTTATTGCCGAGCTTCACTCACCAGGTCTTCGGTGGCCAATCCTCGACCAGACATATTGCCCAACCTTATGTCAGGACTTAGGTTCCCAGCCAGCGGCCAGGACATAGTGCCCAATTCTTAGAACTAGGACTTCGTGCCTAGTCTACCTAGGACTTTTCCTGCACACTCGAGTAGCATTGTTAGATCACAATTAAACCTTAACTTCTGAACCCTTTTCCATTATCAAAACATCGGTTTGACTTTGGTACTTCTGGCACCAACACAATCTGGTTTATTCGATGAATCATAAATCCTTGATTTTCATTATGATTGTTGCGGTTGCGACATTCTATTAGGAATAGATTGAGATACAAATCGATAATCAATTGTGAACCGATTGTGAATTATTATTCACAATAATGCATCAATTAGTTGTGAAAGGTTTAGGGTTACTTGTCATGGTGATGGGTAGCGACTCATTCAATGAGTTAGTAAAATCATTTTTCTTTCGGAGGCTCCACCCATAACTCCCTGCAAGGGGTCTTGCCCCCATGACCTGCACTCGGTAACCAGCTAGTAGGATCACCACATAAGTCACTGCCCTTTGGACTTTGTTAGGGGCACTGTGCCTAGGACCTCGTATGATTTCACCATATGAATCATTAATCGAAATCATAATAAAATAATGACATAGATCAATTACAAGTGATATTTGACATGGTGCATGGTTATGACCCATTACCCAATTTGATTGGATTATGTGTATGTGTGTTGTAAATTTATAATACGGCCTATGTGTTATGCCTTTTATCTTTATACTTCATGTTGTAAACAGATTTCTCTCCCCACTAGACTCCCCTTGAATATAAGTCGAGGATTTTTTTTATAATGTATAAATTAGAATAGTGCTAGGCTAGTATAATACTGAACGATGATTGGAAAAGGAGGCCAACAACATATCATAACCATGGTAGAACTTGGAGAAGATGCAATTTCTCTAGGTTGACTTATCGATCCTATCATTGGCTTGAGAAGATCGTAGTAGAAAAGCCATAACCATTCACGTTGATTTGTTTATTATGTATATATGTTGATGTGTGTCATGCTTGTATATAATGCATGTCTAATTAGTAGTTTTATGTAGGACCATTGCAGGTGAGAGGGGGGGTGGGGTGAATCAAGTGTCTTTTTAAAACCGTCACTTTTTCGACTTAAAGAAAGTGTGAGTTGTTGGTGCAAGTTGCATCAGGGATGCCCTCCTTTAAGTGTTTTAATGTTTGACAATATACTTAAGTCAGTGATACATTGAACAAGGGAAGGGTGAGCAAAGGAGGAGTACCAAAGTGAACCAAAGTCCTAGTAAACCTAGGCCATAAGTCCTGGTTCCAAGAATTGGGCACTAAGTCCTGATCATGGATTGGGCACTAAGTCCTGGCCGAGGGCTGGGCACCTAAGACTTGACTGAGGGTTGGGCACGAAGACCTAGTTCGAGGAATTGGGCACTAAGTCCTGGCCAAGGGTTGGGTACCGAAGACCTGGTTCGAGGAATTGGGCACGAAGACCTGGCCGAGGGTTGGGCACCGAAGTCCTAGACTTAGGGTTTGGGCACGAAGTCTTGGTCTAAGGGACTGAGCAACTTAGCTGAGCGATGACTAAGGACAGAAGTAGAGACGGGTCAGGGTTCGGACATCTCGAGATCTGAGAGTATTGGAAGCTAAGCAAAAGTCCGCCCGAAGGACTGGGTGACAACCATCTCCTGAAAGGAGTAGGTGAAAGGCACGTTCTCGGGGGTGGGAACTTGCGTCGGTTCGACCTAGGGTTCCATTTGGGAAACCCAAAGTCAGAACCAAGACAGCTACGACTGTAACTAATGCTTGTTATGTGTTGGGACTAACCTAAGTTGCAGGGTCGAAGGACTGGTCGTCTGCAAGTGAGGTGCTTCGCTGAGCCTAGGCGCCCGGATGGACTCAGGCGCCCGAATGGGCTCAGGCGCCCGTATGGATACTGGCACCCAAGTGTGAAGGCAAATTCCCAAACTTAGCTGCGAAGCCTCTGGACCAAGGCAGATCAGGCGCCCGTGAGGTCACGGGCACCGCCATTAGCTCAGGCGCCCAAGTGGAGATGGATAAGCGCTGATCGAGCCTGTGGATAAGAGATCGCGCAGGAGAGGCCACGTGTAGGCACCCCCATCAACATAGGCACCCATATGAAGCCTATAAAAGGGGCTTCGACCCCTCATCTTGGAACACAACTTCTACATTCATTCTAAGCCATTTCGTGCGAAGCAAAAGCGATCAGACGAAGCTCTACGACCAAGGAAGCTCCAGGAGGAAGTGCGCGACGCTTCGGAGTTCTGGATTGGCCAGATCGTCTGTTTCTATTTGGTTTGTATATCAACTGTAAGACGGGTTTTCTCTGCCTCCAGAAATTCTGGAAAGTAGACCAATAGTGGACTCACGCTGAGTACATAGGCCTTGGACGTACTGACCCTGAGGGGTCGGGAACCAAGTAAATAAATCCTGCGTGTCTATTGTCTTGCTTTTCGTTACTTTATTTTCCGCTGCGTATTTGCTCTTTCTTAGTCCAAAAATTTTATAATGATATTCACCCCCCCTATCGTTTTCTCCGATCCAACATGAGTGTCTAGCAGAAAATAACAAAAAAGCAATACTAGAACACAAGTCAATTTTTCTTGCTTCGAAGCCTTCAATGACTCTTACTTCAAGGCCCAGGTCCCTTGGACCTTTTTGACTTTCCAATGGGCAATTCACTAATACCCTATACCGGTAAACTCATGGTAGAGTGATCGAGAATAAAAAGATGAGCAGGATAAATAACAACGTTACCCAACACAGATGTAGAATTTCAGTCGGCTCGTGTGTTGTCATTGATCTTCCGACATGTTAGTAAGAGCCCTAGAGTCAATTATGTGATAATTGACTAGGGACTTTTTGTATCATATTCTATTATTAATAAAGACATGATTGGTTATTATACTTTATATTTGTGCCAAATAACTAAGTATAATAATATTCATAGGTAGTAAGTTCTTATCTACATCATATCGATTGGTTGAATCGATAGTGAGATGATGTAGAGAACACTATACTAAATTATTCCTAGTCAAGCATTAATATTCAAGGACAATATTAATGCATGGAGACTAGCATGTAGGTCAATTGATGACTTGAGTTTACAAGTCATGGATATATGATATCATGTTCACACATGAGTATATATTAGAGAATGTGTACTGAATTGATCCACCATGAGAAAGTTTCATAGATTGTCATACGAGTGTCATAAACTTTCTCATGTGACTATTAGTATGAATAATCCTTAGACCTAAAGTCACTACGGTTCCCTACATAAGGAGTTATGTACTTTGGTATCGTCAAACGTCACCCGTAACAGGGTGGACTATAAAGGTGATCATTGTGTATGTAATGAATTATGCAGAGGGATGTGAGTGATGTAAATAGGATCTATCCCTCCCATATGACGAGAGTGATATTTGTGGGCCCCTTGATCGAGTAGGATTACTAAAACGCATGGCCATGCTCAAATGAGCCAATATGAGACATTGAACTCATTTGTTTGAGTGAGTCTACTCGGGGATCAAGAAACACAAAGATTGATCGAGGATGACACGGTCTATGCCTCATTGGTCAATCTAGATATCGAGGATAGAAGGACAAAGTCATATATTGTCATAGTCACGGAGGTTAAGTCGGATCTCGATTTTCTCGTCACTTGGGTAGCAATGATGCATTGCTAGATGTGGCTCATTGCTTATGTGTCTAAAGCAGTTTAGACACATTGCCAATATTACGAGAACCTATTACGTCACACACTAAGGACACGATGCTTCGGAGATTAATTAATCTTAGTTTGATAAAGATTTGATCCGAATTCGATTAATTGAGTTAGACTCAAGTGAATCCAATTGGATTATGGGATTGAGATCTAATTTGAGTTAGCCTTATTTAGATTAGACTCAACCACAATTGAATAAGATATTAATTTATTAAAATGTTTAATAAATTAATAATAGAGGAAGATGAAATGTTCCTCTTCATTAGATGAAGAGAAGTTGAAGAGCCACATGAGAAAATATGCTCTAATTGGGTTTTTATTGACATTAATGGAGGGAAGTTAAAGGGACAAAAAAATGTTCATATTCATGGGATGAGTATAAAAGAGTTTTTCTTGTCATTTAGATGAAGAATTTGTCATTTTCCATCCCCTCCTTCTCTTGGCCGAAAACCCTCTTCTCTCTCTCCTACTTGCTTTGTGAATCTCCTCTTGTGGCAAGCACCACAAAGGCGATTCTTCTATGAGGTTTGAGAGATCGTGTTTGTGTGGATACTCATAGAAGCACGGACACTTGAACGTGCAAGAGATCTGGCATACCTCGGACAAGCGGGACAAGCGAAGGGCACACGCCAAAGGTATACTTATACGATAGGAATTTGTAAATTAACATTGTATGAGTTTTCTTTTGCATGGATCGCTCGTGGGATCTATTATTTTCACTATGATTTATAAATATTTTTGCCTATAGATCCCTACAGTGGTATCAGAGCCACTTGTGAATGATCATACAAAGTTTAGAAAAACTTTTATATGTGATAAATAAGTACGACATAATTTTGTTGTGAATTGTATAATGTATGAGCATTTGTCGAGATACAAAAGTTTGTGTTGATGAAACTAAAAGTCCATAGCATCATCATATGAAATATGAAAGTGTTCTATGGTCCGATTGTACACAACAAATTTTATAACCTATGGTTTCGACTCATAAGCATTTTTACAATCATAATAAAAATTGTATTGGTGCCAGAAGCACCAGATCGAACCTGATTTTGATAATAACAAAGGGTTCAAAGTTAAGTTTATATTGTGATCTAATGGATTTACCAAGTGTGCAAGAATGTTCTAGTTTACCTAGGTACGAAGTCTTGACCTGCTAGGTTGAGCAAGAAGACCTGACCGAAGGTTGGGCAAGAAGTCTTGGTCGTGGAATGGGCACCGAAGTCTTGATCTGGAAGATTGGGCAGGAGTCTTAGCCAATCGAGGATTGCGGACAGAAGTAGAAGCGGGTCGAGGTACGGACGTCACGAGATCCGACAGTCTCAGAGGCCAAGCAAAAGTCCAATCGAAGGAGCCGGTTGGCAAAAGGTAATTTCTCCTAAGAGGAGTAGGTGAGGATGCGTTCCCCGGAAGAGGGAAGAGTAGGCGTCGATTCGACCTAAAGTTTCATTTTGAAATCTAAAGTCAGAACCAAGACAGCTCCGGTTGTTATTCATACACTTATTATCTATGTTATACTGTTCTTGGACTAACCCTGATTGCAGGAGTGAAAGGAAGTAACTACTGCATCCCAGGTGCCTGAAAGGGTTCAGGCACCCGAGAGACCAGGCGCCTGACAGGTAACAGGCGCCTGTGTTGAGGCGTTTCCAGCGGGTGAGTGGCTGAGCTAGCAGGTTTCCACATTAGCAACTCAGGCCCCCATGAGCTATCAGGCATCTCAGAGGTCCCAGGCACCCATGATCGAAGGATAGCGGTTTGGCCAAGTCTACGGATATGTACGTGCTTGATTCGCTACACGTGGTAGTCACCCAATAAGCCTCAAGCGCCCAAGTCTACGGTAATGAGCCCGCCAAATGGGCCGCCAAATGGGCCGGGTCGTTACAATAAAAAGGTGCCTTTTTATTGTAACGACCTGGCCCATTTGGCGGCCCCTTATTTTTCTGTGGGTCGTCGACCGTCGACCGTCGACCGTCGACCGTCGACCGTCGACCGTCGACCGTGTCATTACCTTACTAGGTCTTCCCACCCCTGGCCAGTGGATTTTTGTCTTCCCCAGGATTCAAACTCTAGACCTCCAGGCTAAAGTACTAGAGTTTATGAATCTGGTAACCAACTGAGCCTGGCTCAATTGGTTACCAGGATTCATAAACTATAGTACTTTAGCTTGGAGGTCTAGAGTTCGAATCCTGGGGAAGGCAAAAATCCACTGGCCATGGGTGGGAAGTCCATGTGAGTAACGGCATGGTCGACGATCGACGACCCATAGAAAAATAAGGGGTCACCGAATGGGCGGCCAAATGGGCCAGGTCGTTACAATTCTAGCTCCTTAACAGAGCAAGATCAAGAAGGAACCTCCACTCAAGTCCAAAAACTTGAGGAGGAGAATTCCTCCTTGAAATCTCAGGTAAAGGAACTTAGAGTTGTGTTAGAACCATTTTCCTTGGGTTCCAAGAGTCTTGACATGGTTCTTGTAAAACAAAAATCAGTTCTAAACCGATCTGGACTTGGTTATCGAACCAACTCACGGTATAGATCATACTACTCTGTTTTCATCCCAAGTAGAACCCAAGTCCCAGCATGGGTCCCAAAATTATGCTTGACAAATCAAGTTGGACCAAACCAATATTGGATTTCCAAGGACAAGATTCACATCTTGCCTAGCCCATACCGAGGCTTCAGTCCAGGGGGAGCTAATATAAAAACTATTTTTATAATTAGTTAAATTATTCATTTCATTTTCTTGCTATTTGATGCTTGTTTATTTCTTTTTTTGCAAAAAATCTTATGCTTAGACTTAGGAACTATTAGATAAGGATATGACTTAATTGAAACTTGCATAACCTAGTATTAGGGTAGGGCGAGATGATAGTACGTTAGGGAAGCTTGTCTAAAAAGTCAGGTAGGGTATGGCGTACACTATTTGGTCCTATTAGTCAGGTGGAACTAAACGAAGCTACCTCATCAAATCCTCAACTAGTTAGACCAGAGTTTCTCAAAAAGTAATTTGAGAATAAAATTTCTTTAAAAGGCTTTGTCTAGGAAAGGGTTGATGATCCAATAAAGCTACGACCAAAGAAGACATCTGTGCCTCGCCAAGACTTGTAAGCCGATTATCGAAATTTATTTTCAACTTATTAATTGTTAAACCTAAATCTAACACAAGTTTCAATCAAATCATAGTGTTAACATAAAACCAAGATAAAATTAATACATCTTACAAAATAGATAAGGATACATGTTTTGTCACATATAAATGGGTGAGATGTTAGGACCTAATAATGTAGTCTAACTCAACCAACTCAATTAATTTTACCATTAATATACCTTTAATTAAACTTAATTAAAGTTAAATAAATTCTAATTAATAATTCAATTTAATATTTTCAAAAATCAAATTTAACATTTTCAAAAATCAAATTTAATATTTTCAAAAATCAAATTTAACATTTTCAAAAGTCAAATATTTTCAAAAATAAAATTTAACATTTTCAAAAATCAAATTTAATCATTTCCAAAAATTCAACTTAATATTTTCAAAAATCAAATTTAATATTTTCAAAATTTCAATTTAATATTTTTTAAAATTTAACTTAAGATTTTCAATAATTGAATTTAATATTTTTTAAAATTTAAGTTAATGTTTCCAAAAATTCAATTTAATATTTTTCAAAATTTAATTTAATGTTTTCAAAAATTCAATTTAATATTTTTTAAAATTTAACTTAATGTTTTCAAAAAATTAATTTATTATTTTTCAAAATTTAACTTAATGTTTTCAAAAATTCATTTTAATATTTTTCAAAATTTAACTTAATTTTTTCAAAAATTCAATTTAATATTTTTTAAAATTTAACTTAATGGTTTCAAAAATTCAATTTAATATTTTTCAAAATTTAACTTAATGTTTTCAAAAACATTCTATTTAATAGTTTTCAAAATTTATCTTAATGTTTTTCAAAAATTCAATTTAACATTTTTCAAAATTCAACTTAATTCAATTTTTATTTTTTCAAGATCTAACTTAATTTTTCAAATCAAACTATGTTTTTTAACTTAACCAACCTTTTAAAATATACCCAAGATAGAACTTAGTTGTTGATTGAAGAAAATAACTAGGTTAAAGAATGGTCAATCGGGTGCTCGAGACCCTCTTGGGTGCCTAATACTTTCCCAGCGTACGAAGTAGTAAAACGCTGCCACACATGAGCCAAGCCTGATCTCAGGCGCCTGAGTAAGATCTCGAGCGCCTCACCTCTGCCACGGGAGCCTCTTGACCCTCACGGGCGCCTGGGAAGGGCATTATAAGCCCTTGCCCATGGCACCCTCTCCACACCAAACTCACAACCTCTATCACTACTTCCTCACTTCTAAGAGCTCTCCAAGCATCCCAAGTCTTCCTCTCTTCTTCCTCTCCCACGATGCCTCCTCAGTATGTTTTTTAAGAGCTTGTCTTTTTCAATTTATTGTTATTAATCAATTTTAATTATTATAATAGCAAACGTCGTCCTGCCGAGATCGACCCCGGTACTAAGCCTAGTCCTGACCTTAGGTTTCCTATATTAGCCCTGTTTAATAAATTTGCTACCACTACCTACAAACCCTTAAAGACCAGCTATCTGAATAGGGGTTTCTTTACCCAGTCTTGTCCCACCGCCATATATGTTATTACTTACTACCAACTAGAACGATTAGTATACTATAATGGTTCTATAAACACGACTTTGTGTGACAAGTTTATAACAACTTGGTCAAAGTCGATGACTTCTGCTACACTACTAGTGTTCAGACCCATCCACTTACCATTTCTCCTTCTTTATTTACTAGATTTCTTGGACTACGACCCTCTCAGTCCATGTTATGTTGTTATCCTCCTATGGATAATCCCTTTCCTACTCCTTACTCCCACATTACCCTCGACATTCTCTACTCTTATTTTTTTAGAGGTGAGAGAGATCCAATGGTTCAGATTTTTCAATCCGTCAATCTGCGCATCCAGGACTACGCCCTTTATCGAGTCCTGGTCTGCTGTATTCTTCCCCTGACTTCACAGGATGTAGCGGTTATGCGACCCTTTCACTTATTCTTACTTTACGCGATGATCCACCACCTGTACATAGACATCGGTCTACATATGTTCAGGACGACCATCTATGCCTCTAGCATCTCCACTCACCCTAGAGTGCGGACCCCCTACTGTCACATCCTGACCGCACTCTTCCATCATTACGGTCGTGATGTTTCTGTCGGAGAGATCATCACGATGATTGAGTTTGACGAAATAGGAATTATAAACTTTTCCCTAGCCATTGTAGATATCTCAGCCATCGGGGTCATATCATGGAGACGATGTGGTGCTCCACCCCAGGTTGACTCGGACGACGAGGTGGACTTTGATGTAGCAGATGTTGCTGCTGAGATCGAGGAGCAGCTGAGCGAGTCTCCACCACCCCCCCTCCGATGACTACGAACTAGCCCCTCACATGGATAGAGATGGAGGTTCATAGTCTTTGAGAGGAGATGCAGACCCATCACGTCGAGCAGATGGATGCCCTTCAGGCCCGACATGATGAGCAGCTCGCAGCATACCAGGCTCGACATAAGGAGATGATGCCCATGTTTCGTTCATGGTATCCAGGCCCTTCGTGGCATCCGGGCTCTTCTTCTTAGCTTGATGTTGTACTAGGGATTTGTTTTTTGACCTTCCTTATTTGTAAAAGACAACTTGATCATCTACTTTAGATTTATTCACTCTGAGTTGATTGTCTCTTGGAATGTGTTTAGTAGAATAGGACAGTTTTTTTTAATTTTTATATTATCATTGTTTTTAAAATCATATTGTTTTAAAAAAATATTTTTCCGACTTAATTTTTTTTAAATACCCCTTCAAAAACTAGGGTTTTGTACGAAATGGACTTAGCTTAGGACTTAACCCTAGCATTGCATGCTCCTATAGATCTAGAAGTCAGCATCTCACAAGCACATTAGGGTACTTTGATTGATAACTTAGATCGGGTTGAGATGCTTAGGTCTATGCTTTGACTCAAGATGCTTTAAGTTAGTGCATCAAGAGCATTTGGGCCGATAAATACAATTGAATAGCAATTAAGTTAAGTATTCAAGCTTAGAAAGTCTAACTTGATCAGACTACTTAACTTGACTAACCCAAGTGAAAGCTGCTGTTATATAACAGTTAGTGAGTAGCAAACTGGGTTAGACAGGGACCGAAAGAAATTAATTTAATCCATTTTTTTTCATTCTTGGACTCACTAGAATGATAACTGGGTTCAAAACATATTTGAGTCAAACTTAGTTGATTTCTATTACTTGCTGCCAGTCAATTTCTTTATTATTTTTACAAAGCAAGTAGGCTCTAATACACAACTAATTTTTTATGCCAAACATAATTTAATTTTTTTTATATATGGCAAAGGGAGAAAGTTGAAAAAGTAAAGTTAAAAAATGTTTTACCTCAAAAAAAAATGTTTTGTCCTCAATATCTTTTTTTTTCGAAAAAGTGAAGTTTTTTTCCTTCTTTTTCTGAAAACTAAAATTTAAAAGAAAACTTTATTTCTAAAAATCTTTTGAGAAAATGTTTCCTAAATTAAAATCTTTTTTTGTTTGAGAAAAACATATGTCAAAAGCTTTCATGAAGTGTTTTTCTCAAGAATTTCTTTTACTTTGAAGCTTTAAAAATTTGAAATTATTTTTACTTAGATACTTTTAAAATTGCATATTTTTCAAAAGCTTCAGGGGGAGAGTTTCAATCAAAAGGAGTTTTATGCAATATGTCAAATTTTTGCTAAGTTTTTTTCCGAAAAATATTCTAAGAAAGAGGGGGAGAGTACTAATCAAGGGGGAGAGTAGAAAATTATTTTTCTTTCCTTCCAGTACATAACTATGATGTATCCCTTCATGTTTATTTTTTTAACTTAACTTTTGAACTATGTTGTCGTAAATCAAAATGGGGAAGATTGTGTTGGTGCAAGATGCATCAGTGATGTCCTCCTCTAAGTGTTTCAATGTTTGACAATATACTTAAGTCAGTGATACATTGAACAAGGGAATGGTGAGTCAAGAAAAGAGTACCAAAGTGAACCAAAGTCCTAGTTAACCTAGGTACTAAGTCCTGGTTTGAGGAATTGGGCACTAAGTCCTGGCCGAGGGTTGGACACCAAAGACCTGGTTCGAGGAATTGGGCACTAAGTCCTGGCCGAGGGTTGGGCACCGAAGTCCTGGACCTAGGGTTTGGGCACGAAGTCTTGGTCCGAGGGATTGAGTAACTTAGCTGAGCGATAACTAAGGTCAGAAGTAGAGACGGGTCGAGGTTCGGATGTCTCAAGATCGGAGAGTATCAAAGGCTAAGTAAAAGTCTAACCGGATGGGTCGGGTGGCAACCGTCTCCTAAGAGGAGGAGGTGAAAGGCGCGTTCGCAGGGAGGGGAACTTAGGTGTCGGTTCGACCTAGGGTTTTACGGAAATCCGAAGTAAGAACCAAGTCCTTAAGGTTAAGATTTTCTGCATGTTTGTCTTGTCTTTGATTGTATTGCAGGTACCTAAAAGTTGGAAACAAGGTAGGCAAACGAACACAAGCGACTTGGAAGAAGACCACTAGGGTGCCTGTATTGAAACAGGCACCCGAGAGCAACAGGCACCCTATACCAAGCGTATATAAAGGGGCTTCGACCCCTCAACTCAACACAACTTTCCAAAATCATTTTGAGTCTTTCAAGTGATGAAAAAGTGCTAACGGCGAAGCTCTGTGACTAAGGAAGCTCTGGGAGGAAGTGCGCGGCACTTCGGAGTTCCAGATCGGTAGAGTCTTCGACTCTTGTATTTGGTTTAATTTACTTTACGCACGTAATTTCTTTATATTTGTGATTGTAAATCTTGCACTGTAAGACGGGTTTCTCCACCTCCGGAATGTCTGGAAAGGAGACCATTAGTGGATGGGCATTCCCATGCTTAGGCCTTGGATGTACTGGCCCTGGGGGGTTGGGAACCAAGTAAATCCCGTGTGCAATCTATTGTTTGTTTTGTCCGTTCTTTCTATTGTTTTTTCCACTGCTACTAACTCTGTATCTAGAACAAACCAAAAAGTTTACGAAGTTCCCGAACAATTTTTACGGTCAATATTCACTCCCCTCTATTGATGACACCGGTCCGCACAGATTATTGGTGCTGGAAGCACCAGATCGAACCTGGTTTTGATAATGGCAAAGGGTTGAAAGTTAAGTTTATATTGTGATCTAATAGATTTATCAAAAGTCCTAGTTTACCTAGGCATGAAGTCTTGACTTGTAGGGTTGAGCAAGAAGACCTAGCCGAAGGTTGGGCATGAAGTCCTGGTTGTGGACTAGGCACCGAAGTCCTGATCGGAAGATTGAGCAGGAGTCTTAGCCGAGCGAGGATTGCGGACAGAAGTAGAGGCAGGTCAAGGTACGGACGTCTCAAGATCCGACAGTCTCGGAGGCCAAGCAAAATTCCAACTGGAGGAGCCGGTTGGCAAAAGGTAATTTCTCCTGAGAGGAGTAGGTGAGGATGCGTTCACCGGAAGAGGGAACAGTAGGCGCCAGTTCGACCTAGAGTTTCATTTTGAAATCCAAAGTCAGAACCAAGACAGCTTCGACTATTATTCATATACTTATTATCTATGTTATACTGTTCATGTACTAACCATGGTTGCAGGCGTGAAAGGAAGTAATTGCTACATCCTAGGCGCCTAAAAGGGTTCAGGCGCCCGAGAGACCAGGCGCCTGACAGGTAACAAGCGCCTGTGTTGAGGCGTTTCCATCGGGTGAGTGGCTGAGATGGCAGGTTGCCACGTCAGAACTCAGGCGTTCGTGAGTCATCAGGCACCCAAGATCGAAGGATAGATGTTTGGCCGAGTCTGCGGATAAGCATACACCCGATTCGCTACACGTGGCAGGCACCCAATAAGCCTCAGGCACCCAAGAACAGGCTATATAAGGGGCTTCACCCCTTTGCTTTCCAAAACTTCTTAGATCAACTCAGAACAGCTTCCTGCGACTCAAGCACTCCAACGCTCTCCAAATCTCTTCCGTGCTCATGTTTCCCGCACCACCAATGATCAAGATCGACGACACACTGCCCAAGACGCTCTACAATCTTTCTTGTATCGTCGGTATAATTTAAATTCGGTGTTTAATTCTGTACTCGAATTATATATTTGTAACTCTTAATAGAATTATGGAATTCCCCAATGAAAATGGTCAAGGACCATGGGTCTTGGAGTAGGAGTCATTAAAGACTCCGAATCAAGTAAAATGAAACTTGTTAGCATTGTTTTTTTTTCTTCCGTTGTGTTTTCTGTTGTTTCGAAAATTTTAATAATCACTATTCACACCCTCTCTATCAATTACATCGATCCCACAAATTGATGTCCTAAATCTATTGTGTATGATTGATGACATGATGCATGGTTATGACCTTAAACCGAATGTGATTGGATGTATGTGTGTGTGCATGTTGTAATGTAATTCATAATACGGTCTGCGTGTTGTGACTTACCTCTATTTTTCTAATTGTAAAATAGATTTAGACTCGAATGTAACTCGAGGTTTCTTAATTTGTAATGTATAAAACAAGGAGTGAAATGCCCATTGAAGGATGAAGTTACAAGAAGGATGCCGACGACACATTATGACCGAAGGATGCACTTGGAGAAGATGCTATCCCTAGGTTGACCATTGATTTTCTCATTGACTTGAGAAGATCGTAGTATATGGGTCATAATCATTGTTGGAGTTCAGATGGCTAGAGTGGGGGGGGGTTGAATATAGCCAAACACTTGGGCTTTAAGCTTTTCAAACTTCTGCACTCAGTTTGTTAGTAGCACAGCGGAAGAAATAATGGAAACAAAGAATTGCAGAAATGCAGAAGACAAAAACTAACTAGGACAAACAAACAAGATCGCTAACAAGGAGGGTTTACAAGGTTCGGGGATAACTTGACCCTACTCCTTGGTGTGCTCTTAAGGTGGGCGATCCCTTGATCGTCGGCAGATCAAGCCCTGGTTAACATCGGATAGAATGCAACCTCCTTCTCGGTGGAGTAACCTCTCCACAGCGTTTCAATCAATGATATAGGTTTAAGCACAGTCAAACACAAGAAAGATCTTACTTAGCACTTAGCAAAGACAAGAACACAACAAGCTCCCTCTGAGCTCCACCCAGCGACGATCTCACGCAAGAACCCTTTCCCCGTGTCTTCCCGCTGTTGGACTCGAAGCTTCTTGTTCCTTCCTCCAAGTGCTCAAGCAAGGGCTGGTTGCTTCAAAGATCAGAGTAGCTTTCTCAAGAGTGGATGATCAACAAGGAGCACAAGCACGCAGCAAGAATCGCAGCAAAAAACAAAAGCAACAACTTCTTCTTGCTCTGCTCCACACCGCTCCTTTTGTTTCACTCCTGAACGCCAGGTGACAACATTTCCCTGCAGCCTCCAGCTGCTCACCTACAACCACCAGCCACCACTGAGCTCTTCTGGACACCCTGAGCTTCCCTCAGACCAGCCCCAGTCAGCAGCTTCAGCCAGCGCTAGTGCCCGTTGCAACCTGAGATGGAAAAACAGACAAACCTGCTCCAAGGAAAGGTCTCCATTGACTCTCCTTGAGTGTTTGAATCCTTCCCTGTCACCTGCAGCTTAATCAGAGTATTAGGACAGCATATCAAGCAGCAAATCATGTATCAGATGTTAAGCGCAGAGAATCGGATACGGTCAGACGCGATCAGAGCGTCTGACAGTGCAATTTGAATTAAAGTGATCGGTCACCGGACCGATCCAGGGCTTGTGGGTCGGTCACCAGACCGATCCACCGCTTAGCTGGGACTCCTAGCTCTCGCGGCAACATAAGCCTGATCTGTCACCAGACCGATCAGCGTGAAGCCTGATCGATCACCAGACCGATCAGGTAGCTCCCTGTCCGATCAGGCTCAAGCCTGATCGATCCACGTCTGAGTGAACAGTAACTACGGAAATCAAATCCTAAGTCGTGGATCGGTTATCAGACCGTTCATGAGCTGATCAGTGGGGGAACTCAACTCACTGAGTGCTTCCTGATCGATCACCAGACCGATCAGAAACAAGGCAGTGAGGAAGTTGCCTGCTCCCTGATCGGTCACCGAACCGATCAGGAGCCAAGCAACAAGGCAACGGCCCGCTCCCTGATTGGTCACCAGACCGATCAGGAGCCAAGCAACAAGGCAACGACCCGCTCCCTAATCGGTCACCAGACCGATCAGGAGCCACACAGTAGGTTCCCAACCTCACTGTGCGCTCCCTGATCGGTCACCAGACCGATCAGTCATCGCTGGATCGGTCACCAGACCGATCCACGAAGGAGCAGCGTGCCAATATCCCTGATCGGTCACCAGACCGATCCTGGGACTCAAACCTAGCCCTCCAAGCTAGGATTTCATCCACCTTAGCCCTCCAAGTTGGGAATTTTCACCTAACCCTCCAAGTTAGGACTTTTCACCTAGCCCTCCAAGCTAGGACTTTTCACCCAACTCTTCCGAATTAGGACTTTTCCAAACCTAGCCCTCCAAGCTAGGACATGACCCTCCAAGCCAGGACCTGACCCTCCAAGCCAGGACTTTTTCACCTAACTCTCCAAGTTGAGACTTTTCACCTAACCCTCAAAGTTAGGACTTTTCACCTAGCCCTCCAAGCTAGGACTTTTCACCCAACCCTTCTGAATCAGGACTTTTCCAACACCTAGCCCTCCAAGCTAGGATTTTCCATACCTAACCCTCCAGGTTAGGATTTTCCAACACCTAGCCCTCCAAGCTAGGATTTTCCATACCATGCTTGATCCCCGATCAGGACTCAATCATAATCATAGTCATCAACCTAAACTAAAATCGGTGTCAACACCAAAATAACAATCAGGGTCAGACTGCATCAACAATCTCCCCCTTTTTGTTGTTTGACAACCCGATTTTATGTTTAGGGATTCTCAATCAATTTTTTCAAATTCAGAATCATAGGGGAATCAGGATCCTCCCCCTATAACATAATCATCCTAAACTTAACCAACCACACTCTCCCCCTTTGTCGAACACCGAAAAGGATCTAGAAAGGCTGTTAAGTTTAACCATACTCCCCCTCAACCCTAGGGGTATCCCAAAATAATAAAGATTTGATTAATTTTAGATAAACATATGAACACATATGACAAAAATAGGGCATGGCAAATCAAGCATTTGTATCATATGAACATGACATCATAAGCATGAATGAGGCATATAAACAAATTGTAATCATGTGAACTCATATAAGCCAACATCCTAAGCATGATAAGGCAAATATGCATGCAAAGTGTCAGATGCATCACTTAGCAAGATCATCATTTAGCAAAATATCAGTGCATCAAACCAAACAACCAAACAGATGCATATCAATACATCGAAGTCAAACAAGTATGGCACAAGGCCAGAGAAGTCAAGTCACTAGGCATACAGCCTAAGAGTCATACAATCCAAGAGATCAGAAAGACAAATCACAAACAACCACAGAATATATCAGTCATCAGCGGGGGGGGGGGGTCATCCTGCATCAGATCATCCAGCGTATCATCAGCATCCACGGACCCAGGTGCAGCACTACCGGAAGGCGCATCCCCAGGAAATGTATGTTGGCGCCACTCACCGTACCAGGTCTGCTGCAACATGCTAACCTCGAAGACAGTCGACTCTACTGATGTAAGTCTGCGATCGATGGATCGGAACTATGAGCGGACCTCCTTGTGGTAAATCTCTCGCAACTGAAAGTCATGCTGGAAGGTCTGATCCAGCTCTGAAATCTGCCAGCGCAGATCCGGCTCGGGCTCATCGTAGTAATCAGCAGCAGCAAGAGCCTCATGAGGTGCAGGAGCATCGGGTGGTGCCTGAAAATGTGGTGCTCCCCTAGGTAGGTCACCGAGTCCTCTCCCATCCTTCCAAACCAAGGCCCGATCGTGCTCTCGAATAATAATGCCTGATTTGGTAAACGCCCGCCGACCAAGCCGACAATCCTGTCGAACCATAGGCACTATCTTGCCTTTGGTGACATCAACACCGACTGACATAAGCCAATCGGTGATGACATGACCAAATGGCATGTAGACCGTGTGACGGCTCGGCTCGCGATAGGATAAGATGGACTAAAAGATGCTCTCCATGATATCGAAGTCCATCCGACGATGCATGCCATAGAGCATAAGGCAATGGTAGGGTCGGATTTCAGTTAAAGGCTTGGAAGTAATTGGGAGGATACAATTTGTGATAATCTTGAACAAGATATAACTAGTGGGAGAGAGACGAAGTGTTGCAAAGGTAGAAAAATCAAGGCCCAGCTGGGCGGGGATGACCGAAGAAATACTGATAGATACCATCAGGAGTAACATCCGCAAAAGGTGCCAATAAAGGATCAGGAAGCTCGGGGTAGATCGAATATAGGTTTGGTGATCGTCGACCACCCAGATACTCTGCTAAAATCTCGTAAGAGAAATCAAGGTTCCTCTTGGCGACTCGAATGGTGAACTCGAAGCCTCCCTGAGGACCCTGCTGAAGATTGTTGTAAAATTCGGAGACTAGGTCGTAATTGATAGGGTCTCTCCAGAGAGAGGAGGAAACCAAGGTTGTAAAAAGTGACAATCTCCATGATCGAGGGACAATACTCAGTCAGGAAAGGGACATCTATCGATTGACAGGGTAACAATTTAAAGGTCCTTGATTAGAAAGCCTGCTCACAGGCGACATTTGGAAAGCGAGAGCTCGAGGAAGGCTGAGGCCTTCTGGAGGGTGCAGATGAGGAAGGGGATTTCCCCTTCGCGCTGCCCTCTGCGGGTTCTTTACCCTTTGATGATTTTCTAAAGATTGGAATTGGTCACAAGATTTGAAAGATCACAAAATCAATACGAGAGTTGATCATAGGATAGAATAATCAAGTGTACATGAGGTGGAATTGATCACATGAAGATAGATTTAATCAAAGACAGGGCAAAGAATGGTCATGACAAATCAATAGATTACAAATGTAAGAATTGATCAAAGATAGGATATGGCAAAGGTGGGTCACGGCCAAAACAGGAGGTCACGGCACAACACAAGAACACTAAAAGAAAGACCATCATTAGTGCAAATACACATACTATGAACTGATCTGCAAGGAGAACTAAATCAAAAACTCACTTTGGTGCCATTGATGGTGATCTGAGCAAATCTTGAAGGCTAGAAGGGGAGCTCGCGCAAGTAGAAGCTCTTGGCGCAAGACAAAAGTGCAGAAACCTTGAGCAAGTAAAGAACTTGCTGAGAACAACGAAGAGCTCGTAGAGATCTTCGCAGGAATTCGCACACAAAGGAGAGGGAGACGCAAGAAGAGAACTCACGCACAATAGAAGGATGCGCAAGGGAGAGTTTTCGGCGCTAGGGTTCGGCAATGAGGGGTTTTAGAAGAGTTAATCGGTTGGTGGATCGGTCCACCAACCAGACTTTAATGCGATTGAATGGATCACTGTTCGATCTGAGAGTGCCCAGACCGATCAGGCTCCAGCCTGATCAGACTGGCCTGATCCTGATCGGTCGGGAGATCGATCAGGTAGGCTCCTGATCGATCGGCTGATCGATCAGGAAGCGAATAGTAGGGTCAGATGATTTTCGAGAAGCCCTCCTGATCGGTCTCTGGACCGATCACCACAAGATGCCAGATCGATCTGGGGACCATCCAGGCTGGCACAAAATATTTAGACGAGAGTTCACAAAGTCTCCGTTGATCCCTCTGATCGGTCTGTGGACCAATCACCTCAGGAAGGAGCCAGATCGGTCCGGGGACCGATCAGCCCTACTCCTGATCGGTCCAGTGACCGATCAGGGTTCCTGAAACTCCCAAATACGATTTGAAACTTTTAGTTTCAGACTTTAACATGTTTTCTGAAAGGATTTGATGAAAGATATTAATCTTGGAAGTGATATCTTGACTATAATTGATCCCTAAACAAGGATCAAAGGTCCTTATAGGTTCAACAATCACTTTGCTCCACCCAAGTGGAGTCAAACTCAATCAACAATCATTCAAGTAATTTCAACTAAGTTTGTATCAAATTCAAGTTTCCAATCAAGTTTCCTTGATCGGAATGTCCAAGTATGATCATGGAGCCAAATACACATATGTTATGCATTGGTTTTCCCCATACTTGGTCACCGAAGTGATTTTTATCTTGTCAACTTAATTTCTCAAGGGATGCATTGACATTTTGAGAAATTGAGTTGATCCTAACATCTCACCCCATTTCTAGCAAACAAAAACGTTTTGGTAGACCTTATAGTTTGTGTGAGATGTTCCCAAAGTTACCCAATTGTTTCCCATTAATCTGAAATAATCATGAAGGGTTTGAATGCATTTTGAAGTTCATGAAGCGCGACACATTCCCAACTCCCTTCTTAGAAAACTAAATTCATTTTCGGGAAGTGGTTTAGTGAAAATGTCAGCGAGGTTTGACTTGGACTCTACATGTGAGAGTACAATATCTCCCCTAGCTACATGATCCCTAATGAAGTGGTGACGTACTTCAATATGTTTGGTCCTAGAATGATGGACTGGATTCTTGGTTAAGTTAATTATGCTAATGTTATCACATAACACTTGCACACCCTTATAGCTCAATCCATAGTCCTCTAAGGTATGTATCATCCACAACAATTGCGATACGCTCTCTCCCATAGCAATATATTCTGCCTCGGTCGTGGAGAGAGCAACACAATGTTGCTTCCGACTTGACCAACTTACTAAGGATGATCCTAGAAATTGGCAACCCCCACTTGTGCTTTTCCGGTCCAACTTACATCCAGCGTAGTCGGAATCCGTATAGCCAATTAAGTCAAATGATTCGGTACGGGGGTACCATAGACCGACTCCAATTGTGCCTCTGAGATATCTCAAAATTCGCTTAACAACGATTAAGTGAGATTCCTTGGCACAGACTTGATACCTAGCGCACATACCCACAGCGAAAAGAATATCAGGTCGACTAGCTGTGAGGTATAGCAAACTCCCTATCATGCTTCGATATTGAGTCAAATCAACGGGTTTACCACTCTCATCATTGTCTAATCTTGTATTTGTAGCCATGGGAGTGGTCACCTCTTTTGAATCACTCATGTTGAATTTTTGAAGCATTTCTTGTGTATACTTTGATTGGTGCACATGGATCCCATCTCGGGTTTGTTTGATTTCAAGTCCAAGGAAGAAGGTCAACTCTCCCACTAGACTCATTTCAAATTCACTTTCCATGTGTCCAATGAACTCATTTAAATAGTCCTTATTATTTGAGCCATAAATTATGTCATCGACATATACTTGGGCTACAAAAATATTATCACCATCTCTCCGTAGAAATAGTGTAGGGTCTATTTGGCCTCTAACGAATCCCTTGTCAATTAAGAATGCCGACAACCGCACGTACCAAGCTCGGGGTGCTTGTTTAAGGCCATAAAGTGCCTTTTTGAGCTTGAACACGTGGTTTGAAAATTTGGAACTCTCAAACCCCGGAGGTTGTTCGACATAGACCTCTTCTCTTATTAGACCATTTAGAAAGGCCGATTTGACATCCATTTGGTATAACTTGAAGCCACGATGTGCTGCAAATGCAAGCATCAATCGGATGGATTCTAATCGTGCCACGGGAGCATAGGTCTCATCATAATCAAGGCCTTCAACTTGACTATAGCCCTTGGCTACTAAGCGTGCCTTGTTTCTAATGATTTCTCCCTTATGGTTCAATTTGTTTTTGAAGACCCATTTGGTTCCAATAATGGAGGTCTTCTTAGGTCTAGGGACTAAGTCCCAAACTTGACTTCTTTCGAATTGACCTAGTTCATCTTGCATTGCAATGATCCAATCGGGATCATTTAATGCTTCATCAATTTTTCTAGGTTCAATTTCAGAAATTAAGGCAACTTCATTAGCCTTATTCCTAAAGAATGATCTAGTTCTAACCCCATGATGGATGTCTCCAACAATTTGGTCTTGGGGATGACTAGAGGCTAATCTAGTTTGCCTTGGTGTTGGTGGTGCTTCTTGAATGGTTTCACTAGACACCGGCTCAGTCTCAGGATCCGGCTGATCTATGGGATGTCTAGGCTCACCGTCATCGGATTCATCACCATCAACAACATTTGGACTCTCATTCAAACTTAGTCTCCTAAGTTCGAATTGGACTTCATCTTCTGGTTGACCATTGACTTTTGGAATTTCTTCAAAGACAACATCAGAAGACTCTTCAATTAATCTAGATTTCTTGTTGTAGACTCGGTAGGCTTGCTAACGAGGGAATACCCGACTAGTATCCCTTCATCAGCCTTTGTCGTGAACTTTCCAAGGTGGTCCTTGGTGTTTAGAATGAATACCTTACAACCAAACACCCTAAGGTGTTTAACCGTAGGTGGTTTTCCAAACCAAAGTTCATGAGGAGTCTTTCCTAAAAACCTATGGATGAGGACTCGGTTTTGCACATAGCAAGCTGTATTTACAGCTTCAGCCCATAAGTAACTCGGTAGTGAGTACTCATTAAGCATGCTTCGTGCAGCCTCTTGTAGAACACGGTTCTTCCTCTCTACAACACCATTTTGTTGTGGTGTTCTAGGAGTAGAGAACTCATGCCTATACCCTCTATCTTGACAAAATTCTAAAAACCGTTGGTTTTGAAATTCACCTCCATGATCACTTCTAATTGTCTTAATTGTTGATGATTTTTCATTTTCAACTCTTCTACAAAAAGAAATGAAAACATCTAAGGTTTGGTCCTTATATTTTAAAAAGTAAGTCCATGTATATCTAGTAAAATCATCAATGATAACAAA
Organism: Boesenbergia rotunda; assembly: GCA_024364735.1. Taxonomy (NCBI): domain Eukaryota; kingdom Viridiplantae; phylum Streptophyta; class Magnoliopsida; order Zingiberales; family Zingiberaceae; genus Boesenbergia; species Boesenbergia rotunda. The sequence goes on along the minus strand of JAGFNQ010001977.1, from coordinate 362,492 downwards.
GCAATATCTACTTCCATTCAATGATATGATAGTACTACAATCAAATAGATCCATGTGAAGTAAATCTAAAGCGGTAGATGTACTTACAGCGCTTTTACCTTTATGTGCAGATTTTGTTTGCTTACCCATTTGACATGCATCACAAAGTTTGTCCTTTTCATACTTGATGCTTGGTAAGCCACGAACTAATCCCTTGTTGGCCAACTTCCGGATGTTCTTCATGTTCACATGTGCAAGTCTCCGGTGCCAAAGGGTGGACTCTTCTTCTTTTGACATGAAACACTTAGCAGAAACATTAGTAGCACTTTTAAATGAAACTTGATAAATATTGTCTACTCTTGTTCCTACTAGTACCGTGTCCAAGGTGTCATGTTGTCTAACTAGACATTGACTTGGTTGAAAATCAATTGTGTAACCCGTGTCACACAATTGACTGACACTTAGGAGATTAAAAGTCATCCCCTTAACTAGAAGGACATTTGAAATTCTAAGACATTCGGATATTTGAATGTCTCCTATTCCTATGACCTTAAGACTACCATTGTTACCAAATGAAACATTACCTCTACTTTTCTTGTGAAGTGTGGTAAACAATGATCTATCCCCGGTCATGTGTTTGGAGCATCCACTATCAACGAACCAAGTTGATAGATGCTCCCCCTCAATCATAACCTACACAATTCGAAAAATAGAAGTTTTAGGTACCCAAACCTTGGGACCTAAAGCATCAACTAAACAAGACTTAGGCACCCATGCCTTGACAACTTTCTTTTGAACCTTGGGTGTCCTAGATTGTCTCATATCAGTCCTAGACATCAAGGACACAAATGAAGGTTCTTTGGGTCGGTAACCAATACCGGCCCTATTGTAGACTGCCCTTTGGGCATTCAAGATCATGTCTAGGGTTTAGAGCTAGTTGAGAACTTCTCAAGAATATTCTTGAGTCTCTCAACCTCACTCTTCAATGATTTGTTTCTTCTTCTAGCAATTCATCATGCAAATCATCTATATCCTCAACCTTAGAGGATTTCAAATTTTCAACCTCAAGTTTCAATGACTTAATCTCATCTTCTAACATTTCAACATGCAAGTCATCTATATTATCATCCCTAGATGCTTTCAATTGTTCAATTTCCAATTGCAATGATTTAACCTTATTTTTAGACTTCTTTAGCATATTGGTTAAACATGCAATAGCTCTATAACATTTCTCAAGTTCGGGAGAAGTTACCTCTTCATCATCCGAAGATGATGAAGCCGCGTTTGAGGAGTTGGATGATTCATCACTGCTTTCCTCTCCAAGAGCCATGAGTGCCACATGCCTTGTGCTCTTCTCCTCCTTCTCTTCATCGGATGAGCTTGAGGAGGATTCATCCCAAGTGGCCTTCAAGGCCTTCTTCTTCTTCTTGGATTTTTCCTCTTTCTTTTTGGATTTCTCCTCCTTCTTCTTTAGCTTCGGGCATTCATTCTTGAAATGCCCTTTCCTACCACACTCATAGCAAGAAGCATTAGTCTTATCAAGTTTAGCTTCACTAGGATTACCTTTACCCTTGAAGCGTCGACCCCTTCTCATCATCCTTCTCACAAAATTCGCCATCTCGGAGGATGAGGAGCCGCTGCCATCTTCCTCGGAATCGGACTCGGATTCGGAAGAGGATGAAGATGAAGAGACTTCCTTCTCCTTCTTCTTCTTATTGGATCGGTCCCCTGCAACTAAGGCAATCCCCTTCTCCTTGGGGCCTTTGTTAGCCATTTCATGCAATTCCATCTCACAAAACAAATCATCTAACTTAACAATTGATAAGTCCTTGGATACTTTGTAGGCATCCACCATGGATGACCACAAAGCATTCCTTGGAAATGCTTTTAGTACATACCTCACAAGGTCGCGATTCTCGACCTTTTCATCAATCGAATGAAGCCCATTGAGGACTTCCTTGAACCGGCTATGTAGCTCACTTACCAATTCATTTTCCTTCATGGAAAGGTTTTGTAATTGGTTGAGAAACAAATCCCTCTTGGCGATTCTTGAATCTCGGGTGCCCTCGTGGAGTTTGATGAGCTTGTTCCACAAGTCCTTTGCACTTGTGAAAGGACCAACCTTGATGAGTTGGTCTTTGTTCATGCCGCATTGTAGAGTGACAACCGCCTTCGCGTCGGCTTCACTCTTTCGAGTTTGTTCGGCCGTCCACCGCCACGATTCAAGTTCCTTGCCTTCATCATCCTTTGGAGGGGTGAAGCCCTCCTTCACCGCGAACCAAGTGTTGATGTCCATCTTCAAATAATACTCCATCTTTGATCTCCAATATTGAAAATCAGCGCCATCAAAGAAAGGAGGTCGGGTGGTGCTAAAGCCTTCTCTCAACGCCATGGATGATAGCTCTCGGTTGTTAATCCGCAAAAATAGAGCCCCAAGCTCTGATACCACTTGTTGGAGTTCGGATGGCTAGAGAGGGGGGGGTGAATATAGCCAAACACTTGGACTTTAAGCTTTTCAAACTTCTGCACTCAGTTTGTTAGTAGCACAGCGGAAGAAATAATGGAAACAAAGAAGTGCAGAAATGCAGAAGACAAAAACTAACTAGAACAAACAAACAAGATCGCTAACAAGGAGGGTTTACAAGGTTCGGGGATAACTTGCCCCTACTCCTTGGCGTGCCCTTAAGGTGGGCGATCCCTTGATCGTCGACAGATCAAGCCCCGGTTAACACCGGATAGAATGCAACCTCCTTCTCGGTGGAGTAACCTCTCCACAGCGTTTCAATCAATGATATAGGTTTAAGCACAGTGAAACACAAGAAAGATCTTACTTAGCACTTAGCAAAGACAAGAACACAGCAAGCTCCCTCTGAGCTCCACCCAGCGACGATCTCACGCAAGAACCCTTTCCCCGTGTCTTCTCGCTGTTGGACTCGAAGCTTCTTGTTCCTTCCTCCAAGTGCTCAAGCAAGGGCTGGTTGCTTCAAAGATCAGAGTAGCTTTCTCAAGAGTGGATGATCAACAAGGAGCACAAGCACGCAGCAAGAATCACAGCAGAAAACTAAAGCAACAACTTCTTCTTGCTCTGCTCCACACCGCTCCTTTTGTTTCTCTCCTGAATGCCAGGTGACAACATCTCCCTGCAGCCTCTAGCTGCTCACCTACAACCACCAGCCACCACTGAGCTCTTCTGGACTCCTTAGCTTCCCTCAGACCAGCCCCAGTCAGCAGCTCCAGCCAGCGCCAGTGCCCGTTGCAACCTGAGATGGAAAAACAGACAAACCTGCTCTAAGGAAAGGTCTCCATTGACTCTCCTTGAGTGTTTGAATCCTTCCCTGTCACCTGCAGCTTAATCAGAGTATTAGGACAACATATCAAGCAGCAAATCATGTATCAGATGTTAAGCGCAGAGAATCGGATACGGTCAGACGCGATCAGAGCGTCTGATAGTGCAATTTAAATTAAAGTGATCGGTCACCGGACCGATCCAGGGCTTGTGGGTCGGTCACTAGACCGATTCACCGCTTAGCTGGGACTCCCAGCTCTCGCGGCAACACAAGCCTGATTGGTCACCAGACCGATCAGAGTATAGCCTGATCGGTCACCAGACCGATCAGGTAGCTCCCTGTCCGATCAGGCTCAAGCCTGATCGGTCCACGTCTGAGTGAACAGTAACTGCGGAAATCAAATCCTAAGTCGTGGATCGGTCACCAGACCGTTCAGGAGCTGATCAGCAGGGGAACTCAACTCACTGAGTGCTTCCTGATCGGTCACCAGACCGATCAGAAGCAAGGCAGTGAGGAAGTTGCCTGCTCCCTGATCGGTCACCGGACCGATCAGGAGCCAAGCAACAAGGCAACGGCCTGCTCCCTGATCGGTCACCAGACCGATCAGGAGCCACACAGTAGGTTCCCAACCTCACTGTGCGCTCCTGATCGGTCACCAGACCGATCAGTCATCGCTGGATCGGTCACCAGACCGATCAGTCTCGCTGGATCGGTCACCAGACCGNTTTTCACCTAACCCTCCAAGTTAGGACTTTTCACCTAGCCCTCCAAGCTAGGACTTTTCACCCAACCCTTCCGAATCAGGACTTTTCCAACACCTAGCCCTCCAAGCTAGGACTTTCCATACCTAACCCTCCAGGTTAGGATTTTCCAACACCTAGCCCTCCAAGCTAGGATTTTCCATACCATGCATGATCCCCGATCAGGACTCAATCATAATCATAGGCATCAACCTAAACTAAAATCGGTGTCAACACCAAAATAACAATCAGGGTCAGACTGCATCAACAATCTCCCCCTTTTTGTTGTTTGACAACCCGATTTTAAGTTTAGGGATTCTCAATCAATTTTCTCAAATTCAGAATCATAGGGGAATCAGGATCCTCCCCCTATAACATAATCATCCTAAACTTAACCAACCACACTCTCCCCCTTTGTCGAACACCGAAAAGGGTCTAGAAGGGCTGTCAAGTTTAACCATACTCCCCCTCAACCCTAGGGGTATCCCAAAACAATAAAGATTTGATTGATTTTTGATAAACATATGAACACATATGACAAAAATAGGGCATGGCAAATCAAGCATATGTATCATATGAACATGACATCATAAGCATGAATGAGGCATATAAACAAATAGTAATCATGTAAACTCATATAAGCCAACATCCTAAGCATGATAAGGCAAATATGCATGCAAAGTGTCAGATGCAACACTTAGCAAGATCATCATTTAGCAAAATATCAGTGCATCAAACCAAACAACCAAACAGATGCATATCAATGCATCGAAGTCAAACAAGTATGGCACAAGGCCAGAGAAGTCAAGTCACTAGGCATACAGCCTGAGAGTCATACAATCCAAGAGATCAGAAAGACAAACCACAAACAACCACAGAATATATCAGTCATCAGGGGGGTCAGCCTGCATCGGATCATCCAGCGTATCATCAGCATCCACGGACCCAGGTGCAGCACTACCGGAAGGCGCATCCCCAGGAAATGTATGTCGGCCCCACTCACCGTACCAAGTCTGCTGTAATGTGCTAACCTCGGAGACAATCGACTCTACTGATGTAAGTCTGTGATCGATGGATCGGAACTGTGAGCGGACCTCCTCGCGGTAAAATGTGGTGCTGGAAGGTCTGATCCAGCTTTGAAATCTGCCAGCACAGATCCGGCTCGGGCTCATCGTAGTAATCAGCAGCAGCAGGAGCCTCATGAGGTGCAGGAGCATCGGGTGGTGCCTGAAAATGTGGTGCTCCCCCAGGTAGGTCACCGAGTCCTCTCCCATCCTTCCAAACCAAGGCCCGATCGTGCTCTCGAATAATAATGCCTGATTTGGCAAATGCCCGCCGACCAAGCCGACAATCCTGTCGAACCATAGACACTATCCTGCCTTTGGTGACATCAACATCGACTGACATAAGCCAATCGGTGATGGCATGACCAAATGGCATGTAGACCATACGACGGCTCGGCTCACGATAGGATAAGATGGACTGAAAGATGGTCTCCATGATATCGAAGTCCATCCGACGGTACATATCGTAGAGCATAAGGCAATGGTAAGGTCGGATTTCAGTTAAAGGCTTGGAAGTAATTGGGAAGATACAATTTGTGATAATCTTGAACAAGATGTAACTAGTGGGAGAGAGACGAAGTGCTGCAAAGGTAGGAAAATCAGGGCCCAGCTCATCGAGACCAGCTGGGCGGGGATGACCGAAGAAATACTGATAGATACCATCGGGAGTAACATCCGCAAAAGGTGCCAATAAAGGATCAGGAAGCTCGGGGTAGATCGAATACAGGTTTGGTGATCGTCAACCACCCAGATACTCTGCTAAAATCTCGTAAGAGAAATCAAGGTTCCTCTTGGCGACTCGAGTGGTGAACTCGAAGCCCCCCTGAGGACCATGCTGAAAATTGTTGTAAAATTCGGAGACTAGGTCGTAATTGATAGGTCTCTCCAGAGAGAGGAGGAAACCAAGGTTGTAAAAAGTGACGATCTCCATAATCGAGGGATAATACTCAGTCAGGAAAGGGACATCTATCGATCGGCAAGGTAACAATTTAAAGGTCCTTGATTGGAAAGCCTGCTCACAGGCGGCATTTGGAAAGCAAGAGCTCGAGGAAGGCTGAGGCCTTCTGGAGGGCGCAGATGAGGAAGGGGATTTCCCCTTCGCGCTGCCCTCTGCGGGTTCTTTACCTTTTGATGATTTTCTAAAGATTGGAATTGAATTGATCATGGCACAAGATTTGAAAGATCACAAAATCAATACGAGAGTTGATCATAGGATAGAATAATCAAGTGTACATGAGGTGGAATTGATCACATGAAGATAGATTTAATCAAAGACAGGGCAGAGAATGGTCATGACAAACCAACAGATTACAAATGTAAGAGTTGATCAAAGATAGGATATGGCAAAGGTGGGTCACGGCCAAAACAGGCGGTCACGTCACAACACAAGAACACCAAAAGAAAGACCATGATTAGCGCAAATGCACACACTATGAAATGATCTGCAAGGAGAACTAAATCAAAAACTCACTTTGGTGCCATTGATGGTGATCTGAGCGAATCTTGAAGGCTGGAAGGGGAGCTCGCGCAAGTAGAAGCTCTTGGCGCAAGACAGAAGTGCAGAAACCTTGAGCAAGTAAAGAACTTGCTGAGAACAACGAAGAGCTCGTAGAGATCTTCGCAGGAACTCACACACAAAGGAGAGGGAGACACAGGAAGAGAACTCACGCACAACAGAAAGATGCGCAAGGGAGAGTTTTCGGCGCTAGGGTTCGACAATGAGGGATTTTGGAAGAGTTAATCGGTTGGTGGATCGGTCCACCAACCAGACTTTAATACGATTGAACGGATCACCGTTCGATCTGAGAGTGCCCAGACCAATTAGGCTTCAGCCTGATCGGACTGGCCTGGTCCTGATCAGTCGGGAGACCGATCAGGTAGGCTCCTGATCGATCGGCTGATCGATCAGGAAGCGAACAGTAGGGTCAGATGATTTTCGAGAAGCCCTCCTGATCGGTCTCTGGACCGATCACCACAGGGTGCCAGATCGGTCCAGGGACCGATCCAGGCAAGCACAGAGTGTTTGGTCAGAATTTCGTTGAGTCTCTGTGACTCCTCTGATCGGTCTGTGGACCGATCACCTCAGGAGGGAGCCAGATCGATCTGGGGACCGATCAGCCCTATGCCTGATCGGTCCAGTGACCGATCAGGGTTCTTGAAACTCCCAGATACGATCTGAAACTTTCAGTTTCAGACTTTGACACGTTTTCTGAAAGGATTTGATGAAAGATATCAATCTTGGAAGTGATATCTTGACTATAATTGATCCTTAAATAAGGATCAAAGGTCCTTATAGGTTCAACAATCACTTTGCTCCACCCAAGTGGAGTCAAACTCAATCAACAATCATTCAAGCAATTTCAACTAAGTTTGTATCAAATTCAAGTTTCCAATCAAGTTTCCTTGATTGGAATGTCCAAGTATGATCATGGAGCCAAATACACATATGTTATGCATTGGTTTTCCCCATACTTGGTCACCGAAGTGATTTTTATCTCGTTAACTTAATTTCTCAAGGGATGCATTGATATTTTGAGAAATTGAGTTGATCCTAACATCTCACCCCATTTCTAGCAAACAAAAACGTTTTGGTAAACCTTATAGTTTGTGTGAGATGTTCCCAAAGTTACCCAATTGTTTCCCATTAATTTGAAATAATCATGAAGGGTTTGAATGCATTTTAAAGTTCATGAAGCGCGACACATTCCCAACTCCCTTCTTAGAAAACTAAATTCATTTTCGAGAAGTGGTTTAGTGAAAATGTCAGCGAGGTTTGACTTGGACTCTACATGTGAGAGTACAATATCTCCCCTAGCTACATGATCCCTAATGAAGTGGTGACGTACTTCAATATGTTTGGTCCTAGAATGATGGACTGGATTCTTGGTTAAGTTAATTGTGCTAATGTTATCACATAATACTTGCACACCCTTATAGCTCAATCTATAGTTCTCTAAGGTATGTATCATCCACAACAATTGCGATACGCTCTCTCCCATAGCAATATATTCTGCCTCGGTCGTGAAGAGAGCAACACAATGTTGCTTCTGACTTGACCAACTTACTAAGGATGATCTTAGAAATTGACAATCCCCACTTGTACTTTTCCGATCCAACTTACATCCAGCGTAGTCGGAATCCGTATAGCCAATTAAGTCAAATGATTCGGTACGGGGGTACCATAGACCGACTCCAATTGTGCCTCTAAGATATCTCAAAATTCGCTTAACAGCGATTAAGTGAGATTCCTTGGCGCAGACTTGATACCTCGCGCACATACCTACAGCGAAAAGAATATCAGGTCGACTAGCTGTGAGGTATAGCAAACTCCCTATCATGCTTCGATATTGAGTCAAATCAACGGGTTTACCACTCTCATCATTGTCTAATCTTGTATTTGTAGCCATTGGAGTGGTCACCTCTTTTGAATCACTCATGTTGAATTTTTGAAGCATTTCTTGTGTATACTTTGATTGGTGCACATGGATCCCATCTCGGGTTTGTTTGATTTCAAGTCCAAGGAAGAAGGTCAACTCTCCCACTAGACTCATTTCAAATTCACTTTCCATGTGTCCAATGAACTCATTTAAATAGCCCTTATTATTTGAGTCACAAATTATGTCATCGACATAGACTTGGGCTACAAAAATATTGTCACCATCTCTACGTAGAAATAGTGTAGGGTCTATTTGGCCTCTAACGAAGCCTTTGTCAATTAAGAATGTCGACAACCGCTCGTACCAAGCTCGGGGTGCTTGTTTAAGGCCATAAAGTACTTTTTTGAGCTTGAACACGTGGTTTGGAAATTCGGAACTCTCAAACCCCGGAGGTTGTTCGACATAGACCTCTTCTCTTATTAGACCATTTAGAAAGGTTTATTTGACATCCATTTGATATAATTTGAAACCCCGATGTGCTGCAAATGCAAGCATCAACCGGATGGATTCTAATCGTGCCACGGGAGCATAGGTCTCATCATAATCAAGGCCTTCAACTTGACTGTAGCCCTTGGCTACTAAGCGTGCCTTGTTTCTAATGATTTCTCCCTTATGATTCAATTTGTTTTTGAAGACTCATTTGGTTCCAATAATGGTGGTCTTCTTGGGTCTAGGGACTAAGTCTCAAACTTGACTTCTTTTGAATTGACGTAGTTCATCTTGCATTGCAATGATCCAATCGGGATCATTTAATGCTTCATCAATTTTTCTAGGTTCAATTTTAGAAATTAAAGCAACTTCATTAGCCTCATTCCAGAAGAATGATCTAGTTCTAACCCCATGATGGATATTGCCAATAATTTGGTCTTGAGGATGACTAGAGGCTAATCTAGTCTGCCTAAGTGTTGGTGGTGCATCTTGAATGGTTTTACTAGACACCGACTCAGTCTCAGGATCCGGCTGATCAATGGGTTGTCTAGGCTCACCGTCATCGGATTCATCACTATCAACAACATTTGGACTTTCATTCAAACTTAGTCTCCTAAGTTCGAATTGGACTTCATCTTCTGGTTGTCCATTGGCTTTTGGAATTTATTCAAAGACAACATCAGAAGATTCTTCAACTAATCTAGACTTCTTATTGTAGACTCGATAGGCTTTACTAACTAGAGAATACCCGACTAGTATCCCTTCATCAGCCTTTGCTGTGAACTTTTCAAGGTGATCCTTGGTGTTTAGGATAAATACCTTACAACCAAACACCCTAAGGTGTTTAACCGTAGGTGGTTTCCCAAACCAAAGTTCATGGGGAGTCTTTCCTAAAAACCTATGTATGAGGACTCGATTTTGCACATAGCAAGCTGTATTTACAGCTTCGGCCCATAAGTAACTCGGTAGTGAGTACTCATTAAGCATGCTTCGTGCAACCTCTTGTAAAACACGGTTCATCCTCTCTACAACACCATTTTGCTGTGGTGTTCTAGGAGTAGAGAACTCATGTCTATACCCTCTATCTTGACAAAATTCTAAAAACCGTTGATTTTGAAATTCACCTCCATGATCACTTCTAATTGTCTTAATAGTTGATGATTTTTTATTTTCAACCCTTCTACAAAAAAAAATGAAAACATCTAAGGTTTGGTCCTTATATTTTAAAAAGTAAGTCCATGTATATCTAGTAAAATCATCAATGATAACAAAGCAATATCTACTTCCATTCAATGATATGATAGTACTACAATCAAATAGATCCATGTGAAGTAAATCTAAAGCGGTAGATGTACTTACAGCGCTTTTACCTTTATGTGCAGATTTTGTTTGCTTACCCATTTGACATGCATCACAAAGTTTGTCCTTTTCATACTTGATGCTTGGTAAGCCACGAACTAATCCCTTGTTGGCCAACTTCCGGATGTTCTTCATGTTCACATGTGCAAGTCTCCGGTGTCAAAGGGTGGACTCTTCTTCTTTTGACATGAAACACTTAGCAGAAACATTAGTAGCACTTTTAAATGAAACTTGATAAATATTGTCTACTCTTATTCCTACTAGTACCGTGTCCAAGGTGTCATATTGTCTAACTAGACATTGACTTGGTTGAAAATCAATTGTGTAACCCGTGTCACACAATTGACTAACACTTAGGAGATTAAAAGTCATCCCCTTAACTAGAAGGACATTTGAAATTCTAAGACATTCGGATATTTGAATGTCTCCTATTCCTATGACCTTAAGACTACCATTGTTACCAAATGAAACATTACCTCTACTTTTCTTGTGAAGTGTGGTAAACAATGATCTATCCTCGGTCATGTGTTTGGAGCATCCACTATCAACGAACCAAGTTGATAGATGCTCCCCCTCAATCATAACCTACACAATTCGAAAAATAGAAGTTTTAGGTACCCAAACCTTAGGACCTAAAGCATCAACTAAACAAGACTTAGGCACCCATGCCTTGACAACTTTCTTTTGAACCTTGGGTGTCCTAGATTGTCTCATATCAGTCCTAGACATCAAGGACACAAATGAAGGTTCTTTGGGTCGGTAACCAATACCGGCCCTATTGTAGACTGCCATTTGGGCATTCAAGATCATGTCTAGGGTTTTAGAGCTAGTTGAGAACTTCTCAAGAATATTCTTGAGTCTCTCAACCTCACTCTTCAATGATTTGTTCTCTTCTTCTAGCAATTCATCATGCAAATCATCTATATCCTCAACCTTAGAGGATTTCAAATTTTCAACCTCAAGTTTCAATGACTTAATCTCATCTTCTAACATTTCAACATGCAAGTCATCTATATTATCATCCCTAGATGCTTTCAATTGTTCAATTTCCAATTGCAATGATTTAACCTTATTTTTAGACTTCTTTAGCATATTGGTTAAACATACAATAGCTCTATAATATTTCTCAAGTTCGGGAGAAGTTACCTCTTCATCATCCGAAATTGATGAAGCCGCGTTTGAGGAGTTGGATGATTCATCACTGCTTTCCTCTCCAAGAGCCATGAGTGTCACATGTCTTGTGCTCTTCTCCTCTTTCTCTTCATCGGATGAGCTTGAGGAGGATTCATCCCAAGTGGCGTTCAAGGCCTTCTTCTTCTTCTTGGATTTTTCCTCTTTCTTTTTGGATTTCTCCTCCTTCTTCTTTAGCTTCGCGCATTTATTCTTAACTGATAGATGTGTATACTGAAAGACATGCTTCTTTTATATATATGAACATCTTTATTTTGAAAAGAGAATCACAACTACACTAGGTGCCTATTTATATTAGTACATGCATGAAGTCCAATTACTTTGCATTGTAGATAACATGGTGTGTGGTGGCACACGGAAGATCATGTTATCAGTTCCTTGCTTAGTATAAATAGAGGCTCACAACCGAGATGGAATTGGACAACCCATCGGAATGGTTGTAGTGTAATTAGGTATGGTTGGTCTTAACCATAGGATTACACTAGTGTGCTTTGAGTACATTGAGCAGGACCAAAACACGAGGCTATCTAATTTGTACTGACTCGATAATTGGATAGGACCTCAGACTTTATTATGGAGTACGATCCCTTAATCCCGATATAATAACGGGCATATATTATTAACTATTATTTCTTTAATTTACCAATGGGCGAGATCTATTCTGTTAGATCGATAGGCCCGGTAAGTTGGGAGATAATATTAATAATATAATGTGCCGCTGATTATTGACGGAATCCGTGTCCTGGTGAGTCGGGTTGATGATGCCCCCTTGATGAGCTCGAAAGGTTCATCATGCTAAACCCTGCAGGTGGATTTGATCCGGCATGATGATAAGGTCGAGTGGTACTAGTCAAGGATCCAGAAGTTAATTAATTTAAATTGTCAGTAATTTAATTAATTAACGGGCATTCGAAATCTTAAACACGGGGGGATGGACGACTTGTAATAAATGGAGCCCATATGTAAATATGGGGGTTGGTGAGGTAAGTCAATGAGGGCCCTTTAGTGGAATGTATCCTCATTAATGGACCGGGTCCATTAGTAGGCCAAGATCCAACTCTTCCTCATGGTCCCTACTGTAGCCCTATAAATACCCCATGGTGGCATAGAACCAAGTTGATGGTTAATCCAATAGATCACAAGAAACCCTAGCCTCAACTCTTTTCTCCTCTCTCTCTTCCGTCGTTTCACTCGGCGCCGAAGACACCTGCATGCAAAATTGAAGAACGTCTTTGCAATTGAGAAATTGCAAACGTTCTTTGCAATTAATTTTGTAATTAATTAAGAAGGCAGCTATGGAGAATGAATTCTTCAAAAATTCATGCACGCGTGCATGCAATTAATCCATGCGTGCATACAATTAATCCCTTTCAAGGTGATTAATTGCTAAGGCAGAAGTTGCCATGCAACTTAAACGCATGGCATGGCATGCAATTAAGATTGCCTCCCTGCCGTTTAATTAAATTGCATGCAATTAATCACAAACGCATGTAATTAATTGACTTGTCTCCAATTAATTAGAACGTATGAAATTAATTGATGAAACGTAATGCATGCTCATTGAATGGCCTTCTCCTATAAAAGCTGCTCACAGCAGAAAGGAAAGAGAGACGCGTAGAGAACAAGTAGCACACGCAACTTGCTCTTGAGCAATTCTAATTGCTTGGCGTGGAGAGGCGCTGCCGGTTGCCAGCGGTGGAGAAAAGGAAAGGTAGAGTTGGTGTTTGAATTATCTTCTTCCTAGGAGCGGCCGGCGGCATCCTTTTGGTAAGGGATTGATTGGCGCAAGGAGAAAGGATCGACTTGGTGACCACGGTTCTTGGTAGATCGTCGCCCACACGACGTCCAAGAGGGGAGGGTTATACGGTAGAAGATCGTAAGGTAACGGAAGGTATATTCTTCCTTGGCTCCTTTCATTCTTATTTGTACCTTATTCAATTGTCTCGTCATTTCATATTTGTTATTTAATTATTTTGATAACGAATCATAGTCAATAATTATTTAACTGGACCCCGACCATAAACACAAAAGCCGGCGATCAACTCGTCGCCTTTTCCGCAGTCGAACGGTCGAGCAAATTACAAGGCCGATTTTGGTAATTGACAAAGTTGCAATTTGAATCGTTCGATACGGCACGAGACGATCGATAGGAAACGACTCTCCATTCGGATTAAATTTTTTAATCCGTAGCCATAGAGAGGTCTCTCGGATCGACCAGGTATCCGCTTAGGAAACCCGCCAAGCCATACCCAACATTGACATGCCCTTTCCTACCACACTCATAGCAAGAAGCATTAGTCTTATCAAGTTTAGCTTCACTAGGATTACCTTTACCCTTGAAGCATCCACCCCTTCTCATCATCCTTCTCACAAAATTCGCCATCTCAGAGGATGAGAAGCCGCTGCCATCTTCCTCGGAATCGGACTCTGATTCGGAAGAGGATGAAGATGAAGAGACTTCCTTCTCCTTCTTCTTCTCCTTCTTCTTCTTATTGGATCGTTCCCCTGCAACTAAGACAATCCCACTCTCCTTGGGGCCTTTGTTAGCCATTTCATGCAATTCCATCTCACAAAACAAATCATCTAACTTAACAATTGATTAGTCCTTGGATACTTTGTAGGCATCCATCATGGATGACCACAAAATATTCCTTGGAAATGCTTTTAGTACATACCTCACAAGGTCGCGATTCTCGACCTTTTCATCAATCGAATGAAGCTCATTGAGGACTTCCTTGAACCGGCTATGTAGTTCACTTACCAATTCATTTTCCTTCATGGAAAGGTTTTGTAATTGGTTGAGAAACAAGTCCCTCTTGGCGATTCTTGAATCTCGGGTGCCCTTGTGGAGTTCGATGAGCTTGATCCACAAGTCTTTTGCACTTGTGAAAGGACCAACCTTGATGAGTTGGTCTTTGTTCATGCCGCATTGTAGGGTGACAACCGCCTTCACGTTGGCTTCACTCTTTCGAGTTTGTTCAGCCGTCCACCGCCCCGATTCAAGTTCCTTGCCTTCATCATCCTTTGGAGGGCTGAAACCCTCCTTCACCGCTAACCAAGTATTGATGTCCATCTTCAATTAATACTCCATCTTTGATCTCCAATATTGAAAGTCAGCGCCATCAAAGAAAGGAGGTCGGGTGGTGCTAAAGCCTTCTCTCAACGCCATGGATGATAGTTCTCGGTTGTTAATCCGTAAAAACAGAGCCCCAAGCTCTGATACCACTTGTTGGAGTTCGGATGGCTTGAGAGGGGGGGTGAATATAGCCAAACACTTGGACTTTAAGCTTTTCAAACTTCTGCACTCAGTTTGTTAGTAGCACAGCGGAAGAAATAATGGAAACAAAGAAGTGCAGAAATGCAGAAGACAAAAACTAACTAGAACAAACAAACAAGATCGCTAACAAGGAGGGTTTACAAGGTTCGGGGATAACTTGCCCCTACTCCTTGGCGTGCCCTTAAGGTGGGCGATCCCTTGATCGTCAGCAGATCAAGCCCCGGTTAACACCGGATAGAATGCAACCTCCTTCTCGGTGGAGTAACCTCTCCACAGCGTTTCAATCAATGATATAGGTTTAAGCACATTGAAACACAAGAAAGATCTTACTTAGCACATAGCAAAGACAAGAATACAGCAAGCTCCCTCTGAGCTCCACCCAGCGACGATCTCACGCAAGAACCCTTTCCCCGTGTCTTCTCGCTGTTGGACTCGAAGCTTCTTGTTCCTTCCTCCAAGTGCTCAAGCAAGGGCTGGTTGCTTCAAAGATCAGAGTAGCTTTCTCAAGAGTCGATGATCAACAAGGAGCACAATCACACAACAAGAATCGCAGCAGAAAGCCAAAGCAACAACTACTTCTTGCTCTGCTCCACACCGCTCCTTTTGTTTCTCTCCTGAACGCCAGGTGACAACATCTCCCTGCAGCCTCCAGCTGCTCACCTGCAACCACCAGCCACCACTGAGCCCTTCTGGACTCCCTGAGCTTCCCTTAGACCAGCCCCAGTCAGCAGCTCCAGCCAGCGCCAGTGCCCGTTGCAACCTGAGATGGAAAAACAGACAAACATGCTCCAAGGAAAGATCTCCATTTACTCTCCTTGAGTGTTTGAATCCTTCCCTGTCACCTGCAGCTTAATCAGAGTATTAGGACAGCATATCAAGTAGCAAATCATGGATCAGATGTTAAGCGCAGAGAATCGGATACGGTCAGACGCGTTCAAAGCGTCTGACAGTGCAATTTGAATTAAAGTGATCGGTCACCAGACCGATCCAGGGCTTATGGGTCGGTCACCAAACCGATCCAAGGCTTATGGGTCGGTCACCAGACCGATCCACCGCTTAGCTGGGACTCCCAGCTCTCGCGGCAACACAAGCCTGATCGGTCACTAGACCGATCAGAGTGAAGCCTGATCGGTCACAAGACCGATCAGGTAGCTCCCTGTTCGATCAGGCTCAAGCCTGATCGATCCACGTCTAAGTGAACAGTAACTGCGGAAATCAAATCCTAAGTCATGGATCGGTCACTAAACCGTTCAGGAGCTGATTAGCGGGGGAACTCAACTCACTGAGTGCTTCCTGATCGGTCACCAGACCGATCATAAGCAAGGCAGCGAGGAAGTTGCCTGCTCCCTGATCGGTCACCGGACCGATCAGGAGCCAAGCAACAAGGCAATGGCCTGCTCCCTGATCGATCACTAGACCGATCAGGAGCCACACAATAGGTTCCCAACCTCACTGTGCGCTCCCTGATCGGTCACCAGACCGATCAGTCATCACTGGATCGGTCACCAGACCGATCCACAAAGGAGCAGTGTGCCAATATCCCTGATCGGTCATCAGACCGATCCAGGGACTCAAACCTAGCCCTCCAAGCTAGGATTTCATCCACCTTAGCCCTCCAAGCTAGGGATTTTTCACCTAACCCTCTAAGTTGGAAATTTTCACCTAACCCTTCAAGTTAGGACTTTTCACCTAGCCCTCCAAGCTAGGACTTTTCACCCAACTCTTCCGAATTAGAACTTTTCCAAACCTAGCCCTCCAAGCTAGGACCTGACCCTCCAAGCCAGGACTTTTTCACCTAACTCTCCAAGTTGGGACTTTTCACCTAACCCTCCAAGTTAGGGCTTTTCACCTAGCCCTCAAAGCTAAGACTTTTCACCCAACCCTTCCGAATCAGGACTTTTCCAACACCTAGCCCTCCAAGCTAGGATTTTCCATACCTAACCCTCCAGGTTAGGATTTTCCAACACCTAGCCCTCCAAGCTAGGATTTTTCATACCATGCCTGATCCCCGATCAGGACTCAATCATAGTCATCAACCTAAACTAAAATCGGTGTCAACACCAAAACAACAATCAGGGTCAGACTGCATCAACAATAGAGACAAGCCATGGGCAAGGAGATATGAGTCATTAAAAGAAACAACACATGGGAACTCACTTCCCTTCTGGCGGGTCAAAAGTCGATTGGTGTCAAGTGGATATTCAAAGAGAAAAAGAATGCCAAAGGTATCGTGGAAAAATATGAAACGAGATTAGTAGTCAAGGGGTATGCACAACGACACAGAGTGGACTATGAGAAGGTATTTGCTCCAGTTGCTCGTTTGGAAACAATTAGATTTTTTGTTGCATTTGCGGCACAAAGAAACTGGAAAATATTTCAATTAGACGTGAAGTCGGCATTTCTTAACGGTTTCCTTGATAAGGTTGTTTTTGTGGAGCAACCAAAAGGTTATGTGGTGAAAAGACAAGAAGGAAAGGTATTAAAGTTGAAGAGGGCTTTGTACGGTCTTAAGCAAGTGCCTCGACTATGGTATAGTCGGATTGATGCCTACTTTCGAGAGAAAGGATTTGCAAGATGTCCACATGAGTATGCGCTTTATGTGAAGATGGATAAAAATGGAGATTGTTTGTTCGTTTGCCTCTAGTGGACGATCTTATTTTTTCAGGAAATAATCCAAGTCTCTTTGAAGATTTCAAGAATGATATGACCCGAGAATTTGAGATGGCAGATATTGGCTTAATGTCATTTTACCTTGGATTAGAAGTGCATCAATCGGATATTCTTTTTAGCGTGGGGATTATTAATCGATTCATGAAAGTGCCAACAACAAATCACATGAAGGTGGCAAATAAGATTTTGAGATATTTGAAAGGTACTATTGATTTCGGACTATTCTATTCATCGTCCAAGGAATTCCAACTTGTTGGATATTGCGACAGTGATTTTGCCGGAGATATAGATGATTGGAAAAGCACAACTGGATTTGTATTTTTTATGGGGTCTAATGCAATTTTGTGGAGCTTAAAGAAACAGTCAATTGTCACGCTATTTTCCTGTGAAGCTGAATATGTCGTGATTACGGCATGCGCATGTCACGCAATCTGGCTAAGAAGAATATTGAAAGAGATAAGCTTGTCAGAGAATGAAGCGACCACAATTTTTGTTGACAATAAGTCTGCTCAAGCTCTAGCGAAGAATCCTGTTTTTCATGATCGAAGTAAACACATCAATACGTGCTATCACTTCATCCGAGAGAGTATTATGAAAAGGGAGATCAAACTTGAATATGTGAAATCTACTGATCAAGTTGTGGATATTTTTACCAAGCCTCTTGGAGTGGATGTTTTCAACAAAATAAGGAGTATGTGTTAGAGTCATGAAGAAAATCAATTTTAAGGGGGAGTGTTAAAAATAAAATTGATTATGAATTCAAGAGTTGCATAGGGTCCAAGAGACATATTTTTTTCCAAGAGTCATGAAGTTCAAGAGTTGTATAGGATCTAAGAGATATAGGGTCTAAGAGATATGTCTTTTATCCTTCTATAAATAATGTAAATTTATTTGTTTAATGTATATATTATCAGAGAGATTCCTTTCACTTGTCCTCGAAACACTATTGAGTGAGTCATCACCAACGTTCCCAACAATGAGTGTGCCCGTTCCTTGCACTCGAAGGACCTGGTGTAGGAAGAGAGGTGCTTTTCCCACCCCCTCTCCCATTTCATTTCTCACCCCCCCCCCCCCTCTCTAGATCTCTCCTTAATGAAATGTCGCATGTGCCCTCCTTCTCTTTTCTTTTCTTCTTTTTTATTTTTAATTTATTTAAATTTTTATAAAATAAATATTAATGAAAAAATATTAATAAAAAAATAAAAAATAACTACTGTCATTAATTTTTAATTAATTTAATTAATTATTTTTTATCAATAATTTTTTTATTTTATTTTATTTTTATTATTTAAGCAATTTTATTTATTATTTTTTATAAATATTTTATTTTTAAAATTTTATATAAATTTAATTTAGTTTTATTTTTAATCAATTTTGTTTATTTTCTTTTTTCATAATACCTGTATTACCCAATTTATCATATCTTTTCTAGTTTTAAATATCTATATAAAAAAATAAAACAAAGATGTATAAGTATGACATTATACAATCTTAATATAATTTCTCTACTTATAAAATAAATAACGAATATGCATAAAAAATGATAATAACTAACCTGATCTGTGGTAAATTCGATTGTATAATCGCGATTGTTGTTGGAAATACTCTCAATTGATCAACTATCTGAAAATAAACCCAAATAGTCATCCATGGTTTCCTTCTATGAATTACGAAAAGTAATGGCAGGAAGAGAGAATGAGGCTGAGAGGGAGATAGCAATGGAGGGAGGTGTGATGAAGCATGAGAGGAGAGGTGGATTTAAAGGGAGAGGTTTTGACATGTGTCAAGAGTTGAAGGGTGGACAATTTAAAGGGTGGGGAGGTTCTGACATGTGTCAAGAGTTGAAGGATGGGTTGAAGGGTGGACAATTTAAGGGGAGGGGGGAGGTTTTGACATGTGTCAAAAGTTGAAGGATGGGTAATTTAAAGAAAGTGAGGAGTTCTGACATGTATCAAGAGTTGGAATTGGGGTAATTTAAACGGATGAGAAATTTTGACATGTGTCAATGGTTGGAAGAGGGGTAATTTAAAGAAAGAGGGTGTATTGACAGGTGTCAATGGTTAGAGGATGGGTAATTTAAAAAGAGAAGGTTCTGACATGTATCAAAAGTTAGATGGGGGTAATTTAAGTGTTGAATTAGGAAGGTAATTTAAAAAAAGAGAAAGATTCTGATTTATGTTAAAAATTATATAAAATAAAAAAATAAATAATTTTTATATAAAATAAACAAAATTGATTAAATAAATAAAATTAAATAAATTAAATAAAATTTAGAAAATAATAAACAAAATTAATTTAATAAATAAAACTAAATAAAAATTAAATAAAATTAAAAAATATATATAAGTATTAATGAAAAATAATAATAAACAAAATTAATTAAAAAAAATAAAATTAAATAAAATTATTATATATAAGCATTAATAATAAAAATAATAAACAAAATTAATTTAAAAATAAAACTAAATAAAATTAATATATTTATAAGTATTAATGAAAAAGTAATAAATAAAATTAATTAAATAAAATTAAATAAAATTAATATATATATATATATATATATATATATAAAAGTATTAATGAAAAAATAATAAAAAAATTTAATAAAAAAATAAAATTTAATAAAAAAATAAAAATATTAATGAAAAAATAATAAACAAAATTAATTAAAAAAATAAAACTAAATAAAATTACTTAATAATGGCCCGGAAGTTCTTCGTCGGTGGCAAATCGAAATGCGTAATCCTTGACTTTTTTTCACTCAATATTTTTATGATTTATTTAGATCGGCGCTGGTTCTTTTCTGAGCTTAGATCTCGGTTTGATTTTGGTCGATCAGATTCTGATGTATACAGTGATTGTTATGGTTCTTATGGATCGCTATCTGGAAAGCTAATTTTTTTTGTTGATATGGTTGGTTTGAACTAATAAGGTGTTCTTGGATGCCTGACTAGCGAACATGTTGTTCTTCCTCCTTTTGCTTTTGTTTGTGTGCGGATAATGGCCCGGAAGTTCTTCGTCTGCGGGAAATCGAAATGCATATTCCTTGACTTTTTTCACTCAATATTTTTATGATTTATTTAGATCGGCGCTGTTTCTTTTTGCTGAACTTAGATCTCAGTTTGATTTTGGTCGATCAGATTCTGATGTATATAGTGAATGTTATGATTCTTATGCATCGCTATCTGGAAGCTTGTTTTTGTTGATCTGGTTGATTTGGACTAATAAGGTGTTATTGGATGCCTGCCTAGCGAACATTTTGTTCTTCCTCCTTTTGGTTTCGAAGGATATAGTTTAGGTATCATCGTCATAGCTTTTGTTTGTGTGCGGATAATGGCCCGGAAGTTCTTCATCTGCGGGAAATTGAAATGCATAATCCTTGACTTTTTTTCACTTAATATTTTTGTGATTTATTTAGATCGGTGCTGGCTCTTTGCTGAACTTAGATCTCAGTTTGATTTTGGTCGATCAGATTCTGATGTATATAGTGATTGTTATGATTCTTATGCATCGCTATGGAAGCTAGTTTTTGTTGATCTGGTTGATTTGGACTAATAAGGTGTTCTTGGATGCCTGCCTTGCGAACATTTTGTTCTTCCCCCTTTTGCTTTCTACTTTGGTTTCAGAGTTTCAGCAAATCACTTTTGATTGGGTAAAAAATAAATGTTGTGCCGTCCTTGTATCTGCAGAATGGGATGATCGAGGAGGTCGAGAAATTGGTCAGCATTCTGAATGATGGAAAAATTGAATCACCTGATGCTGTTGGTATGATCATGAATCTCGTTCTCTCGATCATATAGTCTTGAACTCCTGTTTGAAAATTTTAACATGCCAGCCAACTATTTGGATGCTCGTGGAGTGTATACCAATTGACCTAATTGACGAAGGGAAGGGAGAGCTCCAACCACAAATTGAACATGCTGATGATATCAACTAAAACCATTCTTTCAAATCTCTAACAATTTGTATCTTTCTTGTGCATGTCATTTTCTGTATAGTTTAATCATAGTCAATGAACTTAACCGGTTCACTATGAAAGCTGATTTACTGAATAGAGGAATATGCTCCATTTTGACATAGTTCTAAATTGACACACGATTGCAAACTTCATGTCAACTCATATTATATTATGGAATTGATTCTTACTTAAGTGTTTGAATTTAATGCTTCTAAAATGGCAGTTTTGATGTTTTCTGTAAGTTAGTATTTATTGGTTAGTGGTGAAAAATATACAAAATGTAGGTTTTTCTGTGTAGATCACGATGGACAACTATTATGATATATGAACCCTTGTAAATATCATCTCTGCAAAGGTTGTGGTTAGCCCGCCAATTGTATTTCTTCCTCTTGTGAAAAGTTTGTTGCGCTCTGATTGCCAAGTCGCTGCACAAAATTGTTGGGTGAAGAATGGAGGTGCTTACACTGGCAAGATCCGGTATGAGTTTTTCTTGATTGACTATCATCGTGCATACTAGCTGTTCAAATAAAAAAGAAAAAAACACCATCTACTGATGGTGTCTTCTTTGCTATTTCTAATGGTGAAATTTTGAACATTAAGTCGTTTTCCTTTTCAAAATAGAAAAAAAGTGCTTCCTTATCCAAGGCTGTTATTTTTTTGTGACTCCCTTCTGAAGTTGTATTTCTAATTTGATCAATCTCCCTTTGCAGTGCTGAGACGATTGTAAACCTTGGCATTCCTTGGGCCATTCTTGGACACTCAGAACGGAGGCTTTTGTTAAGTGAATCAAATGAGGTAATGTTCTTCTTAGTGTGGACTAATAGTGTATACATGTGATAAATGAACAATGAAATCCATTTGGTGCTTAATAAAACTGTATATGCAAGTTTAAACTATAACCTCTTTAATGCCAACTTGTTTTGCTTCATTTGTTATTTGGTTGAATATACTTGCAGATTATGTTTTGCTATCTAAGAAATGAATTCGTTGATGAGATTATTGGTTCTCTCTTTCTTATAAGTAACTTCTTTACTTTAGATGCTTGTCACTAAAATTTTTGAAGTGGTCATAATAGTTTTGTTCTAATATATAGTCTGTTTGTTATATTTGTTATTATTGTCTCAGTTTGTTGGGGACAAGGTTGCATATGCACTCTCTAAAGGTTTAAAGGTAATTGTTTGTGTGGGTGAGACATTCGAGCAACGTGAGTTAGGAGCCACCTTGGAAGTTGTTGCTGCACAAACAAAAGCTATTGCAGGTATCCTATGCACGTTATACTGATGTTATTCTGTGTGTTGATTGGTTTTGTCTATATCTCCAAACTAGGATAAATAACTTGTATATATTGAATTATCTATCCCAACTAACGTAGTGTAGCTGCTTTTGATAGAACATTGTGTTTTCTCCTAACCGCATGAATTATAGAAAACCAAATAAGAACTCGAAGAGAAAACATAATGTATATAAAAGTATGGATCTATTGTTTCATCGAATCATGGCATAACGAAATAATAGGTGTAAACCGAAAGACAAGGAACCTGATTGAAGAGCCATTGTCCTTGTCGTAGCGTCGTCGGCTTGATCCCTGTGGAAGAAGATGCAGCGGAAAGAAGAAGGAGAATCTTCCAAGAGGCTTAGGTTTGACGGCGCCGTAAAGTTTCTTGTCAATGGGGAACAAGAAACTAGGTCATAAAGATCACCTAAACCCTTGGGGACCTCCCCTTTATATAGCAATCCAATCTGTTATCTGCCCATAGATAATAACAGATTGGTCTAAAGGGTTCTATACATTGAACCCACATCCAATAATCCGAAACCCAATAAACATAAGTTAGATCACTTTAAGGGCTCAGATTGTATTTACTTGTGCAACTTACAAATAAGTCCACCTAATAGAGATAATAATAATATCCAACAATCTCCCACTTTGGCTATATGTGAGTTGTATAGGGTCACTAGTAGTTAACCCAGGCATCCTCAGTTCGATCCCCAGCTACGACTTATTTTGCAGGAATTTTTCCTCCAAATGGGGCGCGAACCCTGGGACGCTGGGCTTCTAGATTGCCCACCGCGAGCGCTTCCCGATTTACCCTGGTGACCGGTGGAAAACTTCCGTGGGGCCGGGCCGGTCACCCCAGGTTCAATTTGTCTGCTGCCTGGTTCATCATTTTTTTTTATATGTGAGTTGTATAGTAAATACAAGCAAAACTTTAGTTGATATCAAACTTTATGGGTACAAGATACCCCTATAAACAATCTGGTCCATTAACTTCATTGGTATAGGACTAAAAAGGTCATAGCTACTGAATATGATCGTAACAAGCCCCAACAGTAATCACAATACCAATGTCATTAACGACATAGATCAAGATGTGGATGTATAGAGTTGAAATTACATGAAATGTGATCAGTACATGTCAATTTCCAACTGGTCCAAAGTGACTCAAAAGAGTCTGATCATATTTGCAAACACCTTATGCTAAACTGCAACAGCAAATCATGATCCAAACATTATGATTCCAAAAGGAATCTGTATCATATTTACAAACACCAAATGCTAAACAGCAGTAGTAAATCATGATATCGTATTCAGAGCGTCAAACAAACATATGAATTCCCATTATTATTTTTTGAACTTTAGGTACGTACAATAATCAAAATAAAAAAATGTTTGTCTTTATTAACATAGAGCAATAAAATAAATACAGACTCCCACTAGATGAGTTTTTCTTCCATAAGAAGAACTCTCATATCCACAACATACGCATGAAACACCTTGTGCACCAAACCTTTGGTAAGTGGATCGGCCAACATGGAATCTATGCTGATGTGCTCTACCATGATCTGACGACTCTGAACTCTCTCTTTAACCTCTAGAAACTTAATGTCGATGTGCTTGGACTTCGACGAACTGCGGTTGTTCTTGGCATAAAGTTCTGCAGCTTTATTATCACAGTAGATCCTCAGTGGTCTGTCAATGCCATCAACGATATGCAATGCTGTGATGAAGTTCCGCAGCCAAATCCCGTGATTGGATGCTTCATAGTATGCTACCAATTCTGCCTCCATAGCAGAAGTAGCTACTAGCGTCTGCTTGACGTTCTTCCAAGATATAGCCCCTCCAGCAAGCATGAAGATGTAGCCTGAAGTGGACCTCCTGCTATCTAAGCATCCAGCAAAATCGAAGTCTGAATAACCAATCACCTCCAGATGATCTGACCTCCGATACGTGAGCATGTGTCTTTTAGTTCTTTGCAAATACCGCATCACTCTTTTAATTGCTTTCCAGTGCGACGGTCCTGGGTTATTAACATATCTGCCTAACATCCCAACTACAAATGTTATATCTGGTCGAGTGCAAACTTGTGCATACATGAGACTTCCCACTGCTGATGCATATAGGAATTGTTCCATCTCCTTTATTTCAAGTTCAAGTCGTGGACACTGCTGCAAACTGAACTTGTCACCTCTTGACACAGGTGTGTCACCAGGTGTACAATTCTGCATGTCATACCTTATAAGCACCTTCTCAATATAGGCTTGTTGTGAAAGTCCAAGAATGCCTCTTGATCGATCACGACAAATCTGAATGCCTAGAACAAAAGATGCTTCACCAAGATCTTTCATTTCAAATTTACCAGATAGAAATGACTTGGTTTCATGCAGTAAACCCTTATTATTGCTCGCAAGCAATATATCATCCACGTACAAAAACAAGTATAACAAACTTGCTCCCACTGAACTTGGCATATATGCACTGATCAACGGGGTTCTCTCTAAATCCAAATGAGGTAACCACTTGATCAAATTTTCGGTACCATTGACGGGATGCCTGCTTTAAACCATAAATGGACTTCTTTAATCTACATACTAGGTGCTTTGAGTCTGAGGACTCAAAGTTCTCCGGTTGCACCATATATATAGACTCCTCTATGTCTCCATTGAGGAATGCAGTCTTTACGTCCATTTGATGTAGCTCAAAATCAAAATGAGCTACAAGTGTCATGATTACCCTAAGGGAGTCTTTCGTCGACACAGGTGAAAAAGTCTCCTTATAATCAATGTCTTCCTTTTGAGTGAATCCCTTGGCAACAAGACGAGCCTTATACCTTTCGATATTGCCCTTCGAATCTCGTTTGGTTTTAAATATCCATTTACAACCAATGAGTTTCGAACCTTCAGGCAATTTGACAAGTTCCCAAACGTCATTGTCTGCCATAGACTTCAACTCTTCTTGCATGGCGTTAATCCACCTTTCAGGGTTAGAGCATTGTTTGACTTCTTGGAAAGATGTAGGATCGCTTTCCAACCCTATATCAAACTCATGCTCTTGGAGATAAACATAATCACGAGAATTCGTGCTTCTCCGTTCCCTTGTGGATCGCCTTAAGGGCATTTGTGTTTGAGGTGGTTGAGGTACTTGCTCATCAATATGAGGCAATACTTCAATTTCAATGGTATGCTCCTCCAATTGCATTGGAGATGTCATGGGAATATATTGGTTCACTACACTCACTGGATGTGCAATATCCATAATGTGTAGTATGGTAACCATACCACTACTGATTGCACTAATAGTGACCATAGGAGGATTGCCAACGCTTTCCTCAAAAGATACTTCCCTGATTTTATCGCTCCCACTGTCCTCAATAAACTTGGCATTTCCCGTTTCGAAGAAGGATCTATTAGATGGATCATAAAATTTATACCCCTTTGATCTTTCAGAGTCACCTACAAAATTGCAGCTAACAGTTCTTGAGTCCAGTTTCTTTTCATTAGGCTTGTAAGGCCTAGCCTCAGTTGGACAACCCCAGACGTGTAAATGCCTAATGCTAGGCTTTCTACCCGTCCACATCTCGAATGGGGTTTTAGTTACTGTCTTACTAGGTACTCTATTGAGAAGGTAAACTGCAGTCTTGAGTGCCTCACCCCACAAAGACTCCGGTAGAGAAGTGAAAGTCATCATACTTTTCACCATGTCTTTTAGGGTTCGATTGCGACGCTCAGCTACACCATTCTGACTGGGTGTAGCAGGCATGGTATACTGAGGCACAATCCCACACTCAGCAAGGTAATTTGCAAAATGTCCTGGACGTTGTTCACCTGATCCATCATATCGACTGTAATATTCTCCTCCACGGTCGGATCAGACTACTTTAATTTTCTTACCTCGTTGAAGTTCAACTTCGGCTTTGAAAATTTTGAGCATGTCCAAAGATTGCGACTTCTCATGAATAAGGTATAGATAGCCAAATCTAGAATAGTCGTCTATGAAACTAATAAAATATGTGTGTCCATTCCAAGATGTCTTACACCCTGTTTGGAAACCCTTTAAGTAAGGAATTGGAATTCAATTCCGGTCGGAATTGAATTCCGACCGGAATTGAATTCCAATTCTCATGTTTGGAATGAATTGTAAAAACAGAATTGAATTCAATTCAATTATTATACTTTTACGATTTTATCCTGCGAGGATAGAGCCGGAGTAACTTTGATTTGTTTTGTGAGGGGGTGATTTGGTAATTTAATTTGTTTAAGTGAAAGGAATTCAATTCCTTTCACAAATCACATGTGTTTAGGTGTGATTTGTTTTGAGGGGTTTGAAAGGAATTGGAATTCAATTCCTTAGCAATTCCTTCTTGAAAATTGCTACCAAACGATGGAATTGAATTCCAATTCCCAAAGAAATTCCAATTCCTTCCTTTCCAAACAGGGTGTTAGGGAATGGTCCACAAATATCTGTATGTATTAGGTCCAAAACGTCACTACAACGGCCAGCCCCTTTGTTTCTTTTGTTAGTTGTCTTCCCCTTAACACACTCTATGCAGACATCAAAGTCTGACATGTCAAGGGAATCAAGAATTCCATGTGACATTAACCTTTCTAGGCGTTGTTTGGATATATATCCTAAACGCCTATGCCACAACATAGAAGAATTCTTGTTGGTCAATTTACGTTTCGTACCTACACTATGCATTATTACGTTGTCAATCGTACGAGTAAAGGTGTTTAATTTATAAAACTTATCAACTAAGGAACCATTCCCAATCAAAATTGAATTATAGAAAATACTAAACATTTCATTTCCAAATGAACAAGAATAACCTGATTTGTCCAAATAAGAAATTGAAATTAAGTTTCGTCTGAAAGATGGTACAATGAATGTATTCTCCAAATCCAAATAAACATCAGTTCCTAAATAAAGCCTAAAAACACCAATAGCCTCTACTGCAGCCTTTTTTCCATTCCCCGTATAGATGTATCTTTCACCATCAAGTGGAAGTCGGCTCCTGAGACAACCCTGCATAGTGACACTTATGTGAGTAGTAGCACCAGTATCTATCCACCAAGTGTCAATAGGTACAATAGCTAAATTGACTTCTGAACTAACAAAGTTGAGAAGTTTACCCTTCTTTACACGCCAGTTGGTGTACTTGAGGCAGTCTTTCTTCATATGGCCTTTCTTCTTGCAAAAGTAACAAGTGGATTCCTTATCCTGCTTCTTTCGCTCTTTTTGGTCATTGCTTCCAGAATCTGCAGTTTGTTTTCCCTTACCTTTGTTATTGATCCTCTTTCGCTTCTTGCTCGTATTTTGAGAACCAGATGCTAAGTGAGCACTTTCAGATGTCTCAATCTTCAGTCTCCCCTCCTCTTGCACGCATTGAGCAATAAGCTCATTCAATGTCCACTTTTCCTTTTGAGTATTATACAATATCTTAAAAGGAGTGAACCGTGCAGGCAGAGACATCAAGACGAAATGCACTAACATACTCTCAGGCATATCGAGTTTTAGTGCTTTCAGACTTGTCGCTATATTAAACATCTCCATAATGTACTCCCTTATGTTTCCTTTACCACTGTACCGCATGGTTACCAACTTCGTAAGGAGTGTGGTAGTCTCGACCTTTTCATTTGAGGTGAATCGGTCTGCCAGTTGGTTAAGGAAACTCCTAGCATCTTCACTCTCTGTTATTGAGCCCTTTATTTGTGTCGGTATGGAAAGCTTCATGATGCTTAGACTCATGCGATTTGATTTCTCCCACAGCTGAAATTCAGTCCTCTGCTCTATAGTGCTAGCACTGGTCAAAGGTGCGGGACGATCATTCCTTAATGCATAGTCCAAGTCCATGCAGCCTAAGACTACGATCACGTGTTCTTTCCATTCAGCAAAATTTGAACCAGTTAATGTTGGGATGTTATTAATGTTGGCAGTTACAGATTGCACTGAAAAGAAAAAAATTTATTTAAGCTCACGATTTAACTAAAGCCAAGAGCATATATATATATATATATAAAATAAAATTATGCAAATAAATAAAATTTTAAATGCATTTAAATGGGCTCCTTATGAGATACCAAATACAACATTGTATTTTAGTGTAGATTAAAATATAATTTGTTAGCGGTACTCTATGATATAACTCAACCTTTAATTGACCACACAATGTGCCTTCCTTTGGGCCGACCCAATATGTGCATAATATGAAACAACTTTATATGAGTTATATTTTGGTCCATAGCTTACAACAACTTTAATCTGCCACGCAATATGTCTTCCTTTGGGCCGATATATTTTGTGCATGATCAGAACAAAAAATAAATTATGTTCAATAATTGTAAACTATCTTGAACATATATCTGGTATAAAAGCAACCTTCCTTTGGGCCGATTGCTCTTAGCATAGATATACGTCTACCAACACAAAATACATTAAATCTACCTAAGGTGTCTTCCTTTGGGCCGACACAATAGTTTAATTTAATAGTACTTTGTGTAGATAATCCCAAGAAAATTCTAGTTATTTAATCGAACAGATAATTTCTTTATTAGTCTTTATACCTCCAAATTAGTCTTATTAATCGATTGATACCATACGGTAGTCAAATGGTATGATCCAATTGATTATCCCAATCGATCTAAAGACTTAATATATATGACTACATGATCATATATAGAACCTTCCTTTCGAAATTAAATTTTCTTTATGGTTCTATAATTAAATAATATTATTTAATTTCTTGATCATTATGCATTAAAAGAGAATATTTTGCATTAGTTTATATATATATATATATATATATATATATATATATATATATATATATACTGTTTACGTATATAAATTTTTTTTTTCATATTTACTGTTTCACGTGACAGATTCACCGTTTTAGTAAAAATATAATATATATATTTCTTTTATTTATCGTTTCCCAGATTCACGTGAAACCATTTCTTTTGCAAAAAAAAACAACCATAATAAAAATTTAATCAATATCATTTCTAATTCATCTTATCACAAATTTAAGATGATAATTCTTATCACAAATTTAAGATGATAATTGATTAAATCAAATTTATTTTATTCACAATTTTAGACTTGATAATCAATTGATTGACCAAGTCAATCGATTAAACCATCACATTTATCCTAAAATTAGATTAAATATGATAGTTCTTCCGTCGTTTTCATATGTTTCACATAAAATATGAAAAACTTAAAAAACAAGTCTATCCTAGAATTTTCTTTTACATGATTTTCGATGATAAAAAATTGTATTATACTAGGAAAACTTAATCTAGCATACATACAATAAATCGACGGAAAAATTTAAACTTTATTACCACAAAAACGATGAAACAAAGCCAAGGCTCTGATACCAATTGATAGAACATTGTGTTTTCTCCTAACCGCATGAATTATAGAAAACCAAATAAGAACTCGAAGAGAAAACATAATGTATATAAAAGTATGGATCTATTATTTCATCGAATCATAGCATAACGAAATAATAGGTGTAAACCGAAAGACAAGGAACCTGATTGAAGAGCCATTGTCCTTGTCGTAGCGTCGTCGGCTTGATCCCTGTGGAAGAAGATGCAGCGGAAAGAAGAAGGAGAATCTTCCAAGAGGCTTAGGTTTGACGGCGCCGTAAAGTTTCTTGTCAATGGGGAACAAGAAACTAGGTCATAAAGATCACCTAAACCCTTGGGGACCTCCCCTTTATATAGCAATCCAATCTGTTATCTGCCCATAGATAATAACAGATTGGTCTAAAGGGTTCTATACATTGAATCCGCATCCAATAATCCGAAGCCCAATAAACATAAGTTAGATCACTTTAAGGGCTCAGACTGTATTTACTTGTGCAACTTACAAATAAGTCCACCTAATAGAGATAATAATAATATCCAACAGCTTTTACCCTTCAGTTTCCTAGAATACGTTTATGTAATTCCGTGGATGCAGTACTCTTTATCAGCTATATGACACTGTTTTATGAATGACTCGCCAGACCTAGGTTTTAAGTTCTTTACTTTTCTACATGTTTTCTTGGCACCATGCTTCATCAGATCAGAGCCCAAGAAGAGCATAAGACAGGCTTATTTGAGATGGAATTTGCGTTAGGTCTTGGTGAATTTGACGTAATTATTCTTGATGTTTTCTGAAAAGGAAGGTTCTGAGTGAAGTTATGAAGCATGTAATGAAGGCAACTTAAGCATATTCAAAAGAAGAATACAATCCACGTGATTCAATGATATAATTCCTCATTAGTAATATTTTATTGAAACAGGACGGTGGACAAAGTTCTAGTAACAGTGTAATTGAGGTGCAATGTATCCTTTGCAGAAGAACAATAGATAAAATATAATATACTTAATAAACCTGAAGTGCACAGTAACCTCTCTCTACTTTTTTTATTATTAGTTATACGTGTTTATATAGCAGATATCCTCCAACCTGGAAAAAATTATTTAGTTAGCATATTGCTATGAAACCTTTTGAAGTTCTATTTTCAAGCAATAAACAAATTACTATCATATTTCTCCTGGAAAGGAAAAAGAGTCTTTTAATTTTGGTAGCGTCAACTACTTACTGCAGCCTTCTGGATGAAGACACCAAATGTAGTTCTATTTCTTAGCATTCTTGAATAACTGGTTATTACAGAACGGAGACCAATGTGGTTCTGGCCTATGAGCCAGTTTGGACAATTGGAACAGGGAAGGTTGCTACTCAGCTCAGGCTCAAGAGGTAATTTCTATGACCATGATACTAAGAAACCTATAAGTTCTGTAGATAATAATCAACAGCCTATGTTGTTTGTATATCTTGAACCCAATATGACTACGCCAAACATAAAGCTTTATTTGGGCTGTTCCAGATCGACTGTCTTAATTGAATATGCTAATTCTCCTGGTGCACTCTGAATTAAGAAAATGGCTTCAGATAAATGTGAGTGTTGAGGTTGCAGAATCAACCAGGATCATTTATGGAGGTAATTGTTTTTTGTTTGCTTGTTGCTTTAATCAGTTTCTATCTGAGTTCTTTTTCACTCACTTAAAGTTGCATGACGTTTGACAAATTCGAAGCACTCTCAGCTTTTTTGCTAGTGCTTTCCTTTTTTGTTTTAAAACGGTTTGAATTATCATTCATTGTTTGTATTTTGTGTACAAGATGCCTTAATATAGATGAATTGCTTCAGGTTCTGTAAATGGTGCTAACAACAAAGAACTTGCGGCACAACCTGATGCTGATGGGTTTCATGTTGGAGATGCTTCGTTGAAGGTGTGTATCTTTTTATTTTCTTAACGTCCACTTTGGTTTTTCCATTTTTATTTATCAGAGAAAGGACGGAACCATTTAATTAATGTTTGCAATTGTTAAACCTCTATTGGTTTACTTTACATTAAAGACTATGACTACTTAGTCCATACAATTATATTCAATCAAATACTTTGCGAGCAACTCCTGCAATATTGCTGTCAATTATTTGTCCTTCAAACAGTAGAATATGTCCATGATCATTGTCATTTTCTGGAATTGCTTGAATCATATATTTGCGTCTTCCTGCTCAATATTTTTCACTATGAGTTTGGTGCTTTTGGAAATTATAAAACAAGTAAACAGCGATAGCAGGTTTCAAAACTAAGAATTCATTCTTTTCTTGTTGGTTCTGTTGCCTTGAATCTCATCCTCTTTTCTCCCTTTTTTTTCCCAGCCGGAGTTCGTGGACATCATCAATGCTGCTACTATTAAGTCCTCTGCTTGATAAGTCATAAGACTCTTTTTAAGTTCAAGGCCTACGACCTTTGTGTTTTGTATTGTAAACTTTTTTCAGGTGAGCTACCTGCCTCTTGCTTATAACTAATGTGGATTGAGTTCCAACTAGTTAAATATGCGTGCCTTCTGTCAATTGTGCACTAATGAATATACAGTATCTGATATCGGCAATTCTGGTACAATTGAACAGAACCTGCCACATTGTGTCATTAGTATGAGTTGATTCTTAAACTTGAGTTACAAAACACAAATATAGTTGACTGAAGCAGGTGCAGGTGCTTCTGGCAGAGTTGGCAATGCTGAAGGAAGAGATCATGGTGCTTGAGAGAGAGATTGAGGACTTGAAGGTGTGAAACAGGTGACGAAGCTGAGAAATTGGCGAGAAGCCTTGAAACAAGCCACGACCTGTGCCTTGCTTCAAGTCCTTGATGCCGTAGCAGAGATGAAGAATTCATAAATCCCAAAACACCAAACAAGCTCTCTGAGGAGCTCCTTAAGACGTCACTATCTTCCACAAGCTGAACCAGAGAATGAATCGACTCAGTCATGAATCACACAAGCTTCATTGCTCATGCGTGATGCAGAACAAACGATTTTCCACGATTGCAGTAAGACTCCATTTACCACTTCCTAAAAGGACTCAGCGTTGCAGAGGGAGTTATGTGGTGTGCTGATACCTCAGAACGAAGAAGGGACTCAAACTACAAAGGCTTCCTTGGATTTGACTCGCATTGAATTGTGCGTTCCAGCATTTGGAAAACTCAGGCATCATGAAGTTACGAGAGGAACTATCAATTTTTATTGATTAGAAATGGAAAGCTATGTTAGTATATAATAAAAAATTATTTATATTAGAATAGAATTTGTGATAGAATTAGTCTTTTAAATTTATTATTATTATCTATATATATATCCTTTTCATATGTAAACCTTAAGTTTTATGAATACAATTATTTAGTCGTCGTTTATTTTTTTCTTTCTCGTCTCTCTCCTTCTCTTTGCATCAGTTTAAGATTATATTTGTATTATTTTCATGATATCAGAGCACGATCCTGCCAAATCGAAAATTTTGAATTTGGAAGGATTGCAATACCATCAATGAGATTTATGATTTTTAAATGTCTGAAAGTCAATCATTACAAGGTTTTTTCAGCATTTTCTATGTCATGGTTGATTTAAAATTGCATTTGTAGAAGAATTATATTTTCTTAAGTTTTAACTATTAGACCGCCCTAAAACATTGAGGGAACGTTCCTCGCACCCATGGCTATATTTTGAACGGTGGAGATCGAATTTTAAGTTCTTTAAATCCACCTAATGATTGAAAAATATGACTATTGATTTTGTCTTCTCCTTAGAAATCCGATAGTCAATCACCACAATGATTCTTTAAATTTGGAGCATCCAACATGGCAACAATAATTCCTCCTACAAACTCTGGAGGGACTCAATCATCCAATGCCACAATTGTAGTTCTTGTCAAACAGTTTTAAAAGTTTCTTGCATCTCATCCACATATCATGTCTGCTTCTTCTCACAAAGGTTTGCTCTATAATGGTACCTCAGGTATATCTTCCACTATCTGGATCCTTGATTCTGGAGCTTCGCATCATATATCGTCTAATGTCAATTCTTTTGTATCTATACATTGGTCTTCTTCTATGTCGATCATGACCGCAGATGGTTCTCCTATGCCATTAGCTGGTGTTGACTCTATTTTTACATCTAATTTGTCTTTATTTAATATATATCACATTCCTAATCTTACTTTGAATCTTGTCTCTGTTGGTCAATGTTGGTCAATTATGTGATTCTGGTTTCTTTTTTTTTTACTTTATCTTCTTGTTATGTGCAGGATCTGTGATCTCAAAAGCAGATTGGGATATACCGTAGACAGGGGGACTATATGTATTAGAACAACTAAAAGTTCCAGATATTGTAACATCCAGTGTTGATTTGTCTTCCTTTCGAGTAAACTCTGCTTCTTCTGTTTTTTATTTGTGACATTCTCGTCTTGGACATGTTTTTTCTTCTCTTTTGAAATACTTAGCTTTAAAGGAAATTTAAAAAATTTTACAAACTCATGATATTTTAGATTGTTGTAGTTGCAAATTAGTCAAATTCTCTGCCTTACCTTTCTATAGAAATATCTCTGTTTCTCTTGCACCGTTTGAATTAGTTCTTTCTGATATGTGGGGTCCATCTTCGATTTGTACACCTGGTAGATCCCATTACTATGTTTCCTTTATTAATGATTGTACTTGCTACACTTGAGTTATCTTATGAAACATCGTTATGATTTCCTTGGTATCTATCATATGTTTCATACCATGATAAAAACTCAACATAATGTTGTTATTAAATATTTCGATCTGATTTGGGTGGTGAATATATATCTAATCTTTTTTCTAAACTACTTGCCTCAGATGATACATTTCATCAAAGTTCTTATACTGATACTCCTGAATAAAACGGTGTTGCTGAAAGAAAACATAAACATATTATTGAAACTGCATGTTCTATCTTATTGTCTGCATATATTCCTAGCGAGTTTTGAGGGAAGCTATTCTTACTGCAATCCATTCAATCAATAGAATTCCATCTTCTATTACATCTGGTTTATCACCTTTTGAAAAAAAAAATATATAGTTATGTTCTTGATTATTCTATTTTAAGAGTTTTTAGATTCACATGTTTTGTCCTCCGCCCTCATGTTGAAACGTAGTAAGCTTAGTTCTCGGTCTGCTCTTTGTATTTTCCTTGGCTATGGTGAGGGTCAAAAAGGATATCGACGTTATGATCCAATTAGCTAAAAACTCTATATCTCACGTCATATTATTTTTCTTGAACACATTCCATTCTATTTCATCCCCTCTAACACTCCTAATCTTAGAAAATTTATTCTCACTCATATTTATCCTTTTTGCACATACTCCAATGATATGTTGTCTCGTGTTTCCCCACAAGTAGACCATCCTAGCATCTCTTCTTCTAATAATGTTATTTGTAGGATTGACACTATACAGATTCTAGTCATCAGTTTCCCGATATTCCCTCTGCTCCAACTGCTTCCCATAATGCTCCTATGATAGTGGATCCTCCTCCTCGTTACCCCCAACGATCTCGTAAGTCTATTCAATTGCCTGTTTTTGTGTATTCTACTTATTCTAATTCTTTTTCTTCCTTTTTGACTTTTATTCACCAATTGTCTGAGCCCTCCTTTTATAGAGAGGCTTCTCTTGACCCTCTTTGGCAACAGGCTATGGCAGAAGAACTTTATACTTTGTATCAAATAGGTACTTAGGATCTTATTCCTCTTTCTTTGGGGAAGCGTGCGATTGATTCTCAATAGGCGTATAAGATCAAAACTAAATTTGATAGGTCAGTTGAGCGATATAAAGCTCGTTTGGTTGCTAAAGAATTTTCTCAATTATATGGTATGGATTATGAGGAAACTTTTGCTCCAGTTTCCAAGCTTGTTACTATCTGTACTCTCATTTCAGTTGCATCTGTTCGTTAATCTTTTTTTCAGATGAATGTTAATAATACTTTTTTAAATGGAGATCTTCATGGAGAAGTTTATATAATGTCTCTACCAGGTGTCACTCACAATCCTGGTGAAGTTTGCAGACTAAAAAAGGCTCTTTATGGCCTTAAACAAACTTCTAGAGCTTGGTTTGACAAGTTCTCTATTGTTATTGAATCTCTTGATTTTCTTCCTAGTCAACATGACTGTTCTTTTTGTTCGTTGTACTTCATCAGGTCGCACACTATTCTCTCTTTATGTTGATGACATGATTATTATATGGGACAATATAAGTGGAATAGAAGAATTGAAACTACATTTGGCTCGTAAGTTTGATATAAAAGATTTGGGTCTATTGCGTTATTTTTTGGGATTTGAAGTAGCTTACTCTCCTCATGGTTATCTTCTATTACAATCCAAATATATTGGTGACATTCTAGAGCAAGTTCATCCATCTGACACTCGCATTGTAGATATTCCACTTGAGATTAATGTTCGGTACTCTTCGATTTATGGTGTTCTCTTGCTAGATCCTTCTTTATATCGCACTTTAGTTGGTAGTCTAGTGTATCTAATCATTACTAGATTTGACATTGCTTATACTGTACACATTGTCAGCCAGTTTATTGCTTCTCCTACTTCAATACATTGGGTAACTGTGCTTTGCACCCTTTGATATCTTCGAGGTACCCAGTTTCATAGTCTTTTTTATCCTTCCACTTCTACATTTGAGTTGTGTGCCTATTCAGATGCAGATTGGGATGGTGATTTTACAGATCATAAGTCTACCACAAGATTTTGTATTTTCTTGAAAAATTCTATTATATCTTGGAAGAATAAAAAGTAAAATATTGTCTCTCGTTCTTTTACCGAAGTAGAATATCATGCTATGACCTCCATTAGTACTAAAATTGATTGGTTACGTTGGTTACTTGCTGATATGAGTATTTTTCTCTCGAACCCTACTTCTATACATTGTGATAACTCTAATATCATTCAAATTGCTCATAATTCTGTTTTTAATAAGCGCACCAAGCATATCGAGATTGATTGTTATCTCACTCGACATCACTATTAGAATAGCACCATCACTTTGTCATTTATCTTATCTTTATGCAAATTGCAGACTTGCTCACTAAGGCGTATTCGACTGCACGTTTTCAATTTTTGATTAACAAACTCTTGATTTTTGTGTAAAGCATCGTGAGCTTAAGAGGGTATGTTAGTATATAATAAAAAATTATTTATATAAGGGTAAAATTTATTTAAGGTAAAATTAATTTTTTAAATGTGTTATTATTTATCTATATATATCTTCTTTTCATATATATATATATATATATATATATATATATATATATATATATATATATATATATATATATATATATATAAATTTTATGATTATAATTATTTAGTCATCGTTTATGTTTTTTTATCAATTTTAAATTGTATTTATATTATTTTTGAGGTTGACAGCCTCTCATTTATTCTTCTTTTTCGTGCACAGCTGAATCGCACCTTACTCTTTTCATCATCCATGTCCAACGTCTGTCAGGCCACTGAGGCGCAAGCTTTCTCCTGTTAATCCAAGTTTTCTCGTGACAAGCAAAAGCATGCATGTGCAGCTAGCAACAACTTTTCATCGCCATATTAAAGAATGAGACAACCACAACATATTTAACACGCGTGGTTTTCCACCACTTCTAGGCAACTTTTCATCACCAGATAAGTTTTCCTTCCACTTCTAGGCAAGGTCTGTCTGTGTACATTTAATAATTATGAATAACGTCCTTCCTTTTAATTTTGAGGAAATTTATTTTTAACTATGATTGGAGCTCTCATTCTTAATGCTCTGGCTGTTGAACACATGCTACGGAGGCATTCTTCTGAGACTGAACATGTGACTGAGAATAACATGGCCAATTTTTGTATTACTCTCTCTCTCTCTCTCTCTCATTCTTTTAACAGAAGATCAATTCACAGAGCAGTTGTCTTAATATTTTCATAAATAAAAACAATTTAAGCAATGAACGGAATGTCAAGATGGCCGAGTTGGTCTAAGGCGCCAGTTTCAGGTACTGGTCCGCAAGGGCATGGGTTCGAATCCCATTCTTGACAACCAAATCTTATATTTTTCTTTCCTTATTTTGAAAAAAAAAATAGTGACCTTCAAATTTTCATTATCCACACGAATCTTACTCAAAAAAAAAAATTATATATTTTTTAATTTGTCCGTAATTCTTTTTATGCCACAAACATTAAAAAAAAATTAGAAAAAAAAAAGAAAGAAGAATACTCAAAAACCGAGAAATATATTTAATAGAAAAGGGAAATATATTATACACTACGCACTCCACAAATTAAATAACCCCAAACTTAGAAGTATGATCTGATTAATTACAATAAAAGCATTAAAATTAACCGTGCTCATACAGAAATGCAAAATCACAAATTCACAATCTGAGGATGTAATTTATGATTTGATGGGTCTCGTACAAATTAACACCTCGAATTAATTAGGGGGCGCTTGGTAAGCGAGTTTAGAAGGTGGAAATAAGAATGAAATCTATTTCATTCCCATTGATGATGCTTGGTATACGGGAATCGGAATTAAAATAAGGATATGATATCCTTGATTTCATAACCCACCCCTACTAGGTTATCATCAAATTCATACACCCCTCAATCAAACTCATTATCATTCCCATTGCCAAATTTATACCAAGCGCCCTCTTAGTTCTCCTACTTATCGACTTGCCCCAGCTTCCCCAGGCCATTACAATTAGGGCAAACTATTTGAGCTTCATCTTTCCTCGCAGCGTTCGCCCTCAGCGCCACCTCCGACCGCCGTATAAATCCTGCTCCGTCGCACTCCGGGCATCTGCAAATTTATATGCACATTTTCGATCTCTTAATTAATATCCCATCAACGCGAATTTAAGCGATCGACTTAATTAATTGTAATGCAGCAGATTTAAATAATTAATTACATGTCTTTGCGAGCGAACAGAATTGGAAACGCAGTGCCGACGATCGCCACGGCGATGGCTCCGGCCACCAGGTAGGTGGTGCTGTCGGAGGATACGTCTCCGATGGCCGCGACCACCGTCACCGGTCGGGAAGCGGGCCGCGTTCTTCTGGAGGAAGGGAAGGCGGCGGTCTGAGGTGGAGTCCGGCGAAGCTTGGCACCGGCGGCGGAGGAGAGCAGGGAGGGAGAAGAAATGGGAGTTGAAGAAGCCATTGTTTTTTGCTGAGTTTGATCGAGTCTCCAGCCGCCTGTTACAGTTATAAGGAAGATCGAGGTTGGATTTGATCGGGGAGGGATGAGGCCGCGTCAGCCGCATGCTCCGTATCTAGTGGTGGATGCGGGGTTTAGATTTGTTGGTCGTGGATAAGGGGACGTGGACTGATGGCAGCCTGACTGCATCTGGTGGAGTCTATTGGATTGCACTTGAATGGATCGAGACATTATTCGCCCGCACTACTAGTTTTTTGATAAATGTATTTTTGATGGCATAAAAGTAATTTGCTAGTCTTAATATTTTTATTAATTTATCTCAAAATTAATAAAAAAAATAAATTATAAAAATTATTAGTTCCGTTATTACGATTAACGTACGGAAAAGATGGTACTTTATTATATTTTAATTCTTAACTTTTAAAATAATAATATTTATATATTAATTATTAATTTATATTGTAAGGATAATTTTTATCTCAAATGTATTTGAGATAAAAGCTTAAATGAATCTGAGTAAGCACGTGACGTTTTTAACAGGATTTCTTTTTAGAGATCGATGTGACTATTTTTATATCTTAAATTAATTATTTTCGTATGATAGCGAATTTATTTTTTTAAATGAACTACTTAAAAAATATAGTTATGAGACACTCAATGAAAAAATTTAATAAAATATTAAGTGAATAATATGATATTTTATATGCACATATTCGATTATCGTTCGGACATCATCGATGTCTCTGACCGTCGTCTTGAATCAAATTATATCCTACGGGATACGATAAATCAATCGAGGATCGCTGCATACAAAGTGTCACGTAATTTATTGAGTTTTTCCTTAAAATTTTTCACTGAACATATCATTTTTCTTTAAAAAAATATTACTTTTTTATTTTTTAAAAACATCATTCTTAGTTGGATTTGAGCCTTTTTCTTTTACAACAGTTTGCACGTGAGAAACACACTTAAAATTTTCGGAATTCTAAAAACGGCATCATCTTTTTTATTTGTCTAAGAGCGCACGTAATTTCAAAAATATCTTTTTTCAACTTCCAATCCTAAATTATTTACTTTAAATTAAATCCAACTGAACTGAAATCAAATTAAATAATTACATACAAAAGTCTAAAAAGCTCAATTTTTTTTAAATATATCATTATACTCATAATAATCTCTTAAACTTATTCTTTTTTAATTTTAAAATTTTAAGTAAAAATACAAAAGAAGATTAATAGAAAAAGTAAAAATTAAATGAATGTTAATATAAATAAAAATTATTTTTATTATTTTTATCTTTTAGATAGCTAATTAAAAATGAAAGAATTAAATTCAATTCAATTAAAAAATAAAAAATAAAAAATTACTTTGGTGCTATTTTGGTTTAACCATCACACTTTGGTGTTGATTTCATTAAAAATCACAGCATTGTTGCTGATTTCATTAAAATATCACGATCTTGATGTTAATTTTTTAAAAGCAGTATTGAATATGAGACTTTAAAGCATGATGAGACTGAAAAACTCTGAAAAAGCTTATAGGATATGGATTAGGTCCCATCAAACACTATAGGCTTTGTCAGAAACTCATTGATGAACCTAAAGAACTTAGAATTGTAAAACTTGGATATAGAGTAGAAGAGGAGAGTGAAAAAAAAATATAGATATGATGTACAATCTTTTGAGTCTCCTATATAAAGTTGAGTTTGTGTCCATTAATACATTGGTTGAATTTTTGAAATGTGCACGGTTAAGAAGATCTTGAATCTAAGACTAGGGTCTTGAATCTAAGACTTGAGAGCATGTTGAGACTAAGGAGTGTGGTAAAAATATAGAAGACTTGCATTAGGTTTTATCAAAGCCATCAATAAGTTTTGTCTGAAACTTCAATCTATAAGATTTGAAATTTTGAAACATGGATATAGAGTGGAAGAGTATGGTTTAGAGAAGGTAAATATGATATACAACCCTGATTTTGAGCCCCCTTCATAGAGTTATGAGAATTGATTTCAAAGGATTAAGACTATTTATCACCATTGTGTTAGAGAAATCACAACACAAGGGTGTTGATTTAGAAGGATCAATACTATTGTGACAACTGTGTTGGACAGTAGTATTGGTTTAGAAGAATCAAGATCATTGTAGTCCTAATTTTCAAAAATTAACATCAATATATTGAATAAATCACAACACAATGGTGTAGATTTTAAAACAGCAGAACTTGTGTGATACTTTTGTTCAAAGATCAAAATCAATATGTTGGAGAAATCATAACACAATGGTTCTGATTTTGAAGGATCAAGACCATTATGATGTTATTTTATAAAGTATATTAAGTTTCCCAGATTTAACTTCTTAAACCCACTTTTTGAGCCCAACCTCTTTTTCCTTATAGGTCCAACTTGGTCGACCCATCCTTGATAATTGCATATTATTATAGAGTATTAGATAAACACTGAGTCATGCTTTGACAGTGATTTGTGCAAGTTATAATTGTTAGTGCAGGGAGTATTAGAATCTAACCTATATTTTGATGTTGTCAAAATTTTAAAATTAAATATTATTGTGATCTAATATGTATTTACCAAGCATACAGATTGAGGGACTTAATAGGTCTAGAGGATCAGACACTAGACTGAAGTCTAGTTAGATCAAGAAGACCAGGTAACTGGTAGGAAGCTTAAATAGGTCAGAGAAGACTGGATAGCTAGTAGACAGGAAGTCCAGTTGGGCCAATAGGACCTGATAACTTGTTGAAGTCCAAATGAAATATCAAGCAGGAAGACCTGGTAG
Organism: Boesenbergia rotunda; assembly: GCA_024364735.1. Classification (NCBI taxonomy): domain Eukaryota; kingdom Viridiplantae; phylum Streptophyta; class Magnoliopsida; order Zingiberales; family Zingiberaceae; genus Boesenbergia; species Boesenbergia rotunda. The sequence continues at coordinate 320,483 of JAGFNQ010001977.1, read as the reverse complement.
GTCAAGAAATCAAACATCAAGTAAGTCTATAAAAGGAGGTAAACAACTAGAAGAGAGATCTAATGAGGAAAGTCCTAGTGGGACTGTAGGCACTGTTTAACTTAGATCCATTTTGAAAATCTAAGTTGAGACCAAGACTTGGTCATGGTCATATTAGATAGGATCTAACTCATAATTTTATTATATATGATCCGGGCGGATGGTTTTTTAGGAAGGTTGAAGGCCCGGTCAGGTTCAGGCTAGCATGACCCGAATCAGGGGAAGTTAAGCCGGGTCGCCCTCAGGCTCATGGACCTGGCTTGATGATTAACCAGAAGAGCGAAGGTCGGGGTAGATAAGGCCCCGGTTCAGGTTCGGGCACTCGGGGTCAGTCACCCGAGGTCGGGCGCTCGGGGTCGGCCACCCGAGGTCAGGTACTCGGGGTCGATCACCCGAAGTCGGGCACTCGGGGTCGGCCACCCGAGGACAGGCACTCGGGGTCAGTCACCCGAGGTCGGGCTCTCGGGGTCGGTCACTCGAAGTCGGGCACTCGGGGTCGGCCACCCGAGGTCAGGCACTCGGGGTCAGTCACCCGAGGTCGGGCGCTTGGGGTCGGTCACCCGAGGTCGGGCACTCGGGGTCGGCCACCCGAGGTCGGGGACCCAGAGTCGGTCACCCAAAGTCGGACACTCAGGGTCGGTCAGTCGAGGGGAAGGGACTCCTAGCCGAGCACCCTGAGTTTGCTCCGTGAGTGCAGGCTTACCCGACTAATTCGGAGTATCAGTTGGGCCAAGCCGACCAAACAATTATATGACCACCTTTGCAGGGACAAACTGGCAGACCTTTGACATAATCATTACCTGACAGAGCCGTCTGACAGGGCCACCAAATGTTAATGTGAATCAGAAGAGGCAGTGTAAACAGGGTGTCAGGCGGCTATGTCAGCCTCACAGGGCCGCCGAAGCTGCCACAGGTTCAGTCTGACAACTGACTCATCCTTAATGAGACATGACATCTCTGACGTGGCAGAAGACTTTCCTCCCCCTATATAAACCCCCCTTGGGGCTCCAAAAAAGAGATTGCTGTCATTTTACAACCACACCACCACTTTGTGAGCCCCGTTTTGGTCTTAGCCGAGTGACTTGAGCCTGACTCCTATTCAGCCCGAGTCCAACCCCCCGAGCTATAGCAGGCCGGGTCGTCTTGGTCAGACCGAGTCATCCGAGTGAGAACTGGTCTTCGCTTGTCGACAGGATCAAATTTGGCGCCGTCTGTGGGAACCTGCCTGATCGAAAGATGAAGATGAGTGACTCCAACCGGGTGATCGTGATGCTCTCACAAGAAGACCTTGATCTGTTAGTGGAAGCCAAAGCTAGGAAGTTGGCGGCATCACAACAGGCAGCCGCCCGACCCACTCAGGCGGGCCCGACTGAGCCTACTGCCCACATGGGCACTGAAGGAGGAGTTCACCAAGAAGATAGCCCTCATTTCCACCGAGCACTGTTTGGCCCGGCGGAGGGGCAGGACAATCTGACCCCCATGAAGCTTCTTCCAGTCTAGCCAGAGCCAACAAAGGGAAAGCTCCCCTTGTGCCGACCCCTGCGAAGCGCACAGGGTTCCCCTTTTCCAACCAAATCTTGCAAGAGCCGCTGCCCAAGCATTTCCGACTCCTGTCCATCCCCGAGTATGGAGGGGCTACTGATCCCGAAGAACACCTAATGAAGTTTGAGAACGCTTCGTTGCTGCACCAATATGCAGATGGTATCAAGTGCCGAGCTTTTCTGACCACTTTGGCGGGGTCAGCTCAGCGATGGTTTGACAGATTGCCGGAGGATCTATAAAGGAATTCGCCGACTTTAAGAGATTGTTCCTTCAGCATTTTGCAAGCAGCAAAAGACATCACAAGACCAGCTTAAACCTTTTTACCCTGAAGCAAGGCTCCAAGGAGCCCTTAAAGTCCTACATCAACAGATTCAACCAGGCTGCGTTGGGCGTACCTACTGCCACGTCCGAGGTGTTGATCAGCGCCTTTGCCCAAGGCTTGCAGGAAGGCGAATTCTTCAGGTCATTAATCCGGAAACCTCCAAAGGATTTTGAGAGCCTCTTGGGCAAAGCTACCAAGTATGTGGATGTGGAAGAAGCGCAAGCTGCCAGGTGGCCAGAAGCCAGACCTATACCCGAGGCCCCTCAACATCATCAGAGAACTACGGCCCCTGGAGGACCTCTCCGAAGTCCTCGAGCTATGGGACACAGACAAGGAGCCGAGCGAGGTATCGTACAGCAGGTGGCTCAGGGTTGCCTCCCTGCCAGATGGCAGCCTTATTGCTCCTTCCACAATAGTCATACCCATGACCTCCAGGACTGTTGGCAGGCCAGTCGGGGTCGCATCGGCCGAGGCAGTCCAAGAGGAGCTCATCAGGGAGGCGACCGCGGTTGAGGAAGAGCATCACCAAACCAGTCAGAGGTCAATGCCCGACCGCCCGCCCCTGTAGCCAGACAGTTGTTCCCGACCCCCGGCTCGCCCGGGCAAAGGAATGCTAGTGAGGAGCAGGCTAATCAGCAGAATGTCGTGCATGGGTCCATCAACGTGATTTCTGGTGGTCCCACTTGTTGGGACCGGGTGCATGTTGACATGGATGCGGGTTCGTAATTTAAAATTTTAATTACGTGCAGCGGAAGATTTAGCATAAATAATTTCTCAAATTATCTAACCACACATTTAGCATGTAACCTTATGTTGTGTGGGCATGATCATATATTTAAAATTTTGTAGAAAGTAAACTAATTTACTTAATACCTCGCGTAACTCGAAGAAAGGGACGAGATCCAACTGTAGCGTCCCTTGGAAGTGCCGCCTCTATTCGCGTCCACGCCGAGTTTTCTTCGGGATGACTTCGCAAAGCCACAAGTTTCGTGCCGACAAGAACTACTAGATTCTCCAAAGGCATGACAAGAATATCAAGAGAGAGATGGAAAACTAACCACCAAACGAAGAACGGAATCAAGATTCCAGGAGGAAGGAAGGAGTTGCGCCGGCTTCTTCTTCTTCTTCGGCCTCTAGGGTCGGCGCCACTAGAGGAGGGAGAGGGAGAGAAGGAGAGGGAGAGAGGCTAGGCAAGAATCCTTGATCTCTTGGATTGATTTCCAAGCCTTGCCTTGGTTCCTTTATATAGTAGCCTCTCAATCGCCAAGTCTCCCTTTAACGGAATAAATTTTCATAAGAAATTTATATTATAAATTTTTCTATGAATTATTCCGTTATGCCAAGTTTTTATTATAACTTAATTTATAATAAAAACAATCATGTCTCCCCGTTTATTATGGAAAGAAATTTCTTTATATAAATTTCTTTATCATGGTAAATCAATCCATTATTGATTTTATAAAATAAAATAAATCAATCCATGGTTCATTTTAATTTTCATGAAAAATAAATCCCTTTATATAAATTTCTTTATATAAATTTCTTTATCCATAATTTTATAAAACAAACCGCGCTCAGTTTATTTTATAATTTGAACCAAACAATTTGGTTCTCCCCTTTTGATGTGGCCGGCCAAACAAAGAGGGTGGGGACCCTCTTTGGCCGGCCAAACCCAAGCCGAAACCTTACGAATTAAACTCATTTAATTCGTCCAATAAGTCTTCAAAAGACTTAGCCATTTTATGCTTCCGATGCGTCTCTGAAAATTCAGATTCGGCTTATCTCTCTTGATCGGAAAATCCAATTTTCAACTCGTTTTAAATCCCTCGGATTACTCGTAGTGCGTGTGACTAAATAGGCTTTCGATTTATGTTGGCCGTCTATAATTAACCAATTATACAACGATCATGAGTGGCACCTAGTAGTACATCATGATCCCCAATTAATCGAAAGATCAACGGTTGACCTCAGAAATAATTCTGAAACCCTTCAGCAGCTCTAATGAATCGTACCTCATTCCCTTCACCATCTTATACCCACTTGGTTCAGGACACGATCTATGTGTGTCAGTTCCCACTAGGCTGACTACGTCACACCTAGCCCAAGTAATGTCTTTCTCGTCCAACAGATTCTAATTACTCTCATATATCTGAGATATTCATACTCGAAACATGTGATGCTCTGGCCAGAGGCTTCGAGTAACAATCCGACGATAGGCCTTGGGTATACGTCTCCTCGCAAGGAGTGGTGAATCCTTTGTAGGCTGTTCAAACATCCTCGGGCACTTCGGCTTATACCCAATCATCCTGGGTCCACACCTCCTTGGAGATGCTTGCTTAAGATGTCAAAGTATAAGTCTTCATGACTAAGATGACTTGAACACCGCAAGTCAAAGGAACATCGCACTTAAGCTGCAGTAAGAACTTCATTGACATATTTATATGTAGATTACCATATGAAGTTTTACGGCTAGTCACTCCAATGAACTAGTTCCCTTAACTAGCATTCATGTTTATCTCCGGATATCCCAATGTCACCAGCCAGTGAGAATTAGCTGATTAGAGAATAACCCATGCTAGTCTCAACAGAATTGATAGTGTCCGTATTTATCAATTCATCGAATAGGGATAATTTCAATACTTCACAATTGCACATGTAGAGATAATCACTAGTTGTGAATTCATCACAAATTCTCTCATGCTGTGAATTGTATTGCGGACATTCAGTAAATGAGTTTAAGATCTCAATCAAATACACGAACATGTATACTCAAATAGTGAATATTCATTTATTAAAGTAAATGATTACAATCATAAGGCGATTGTCTTAGGACACTTCTCTCATATTACTAACACCACTTACGGTGACTCTAACAGAGCTCGAAAGTCTCAGGTCCGATGCTTGGATATCTATCAGGTGGGCAGCAGTTCCGCCCAAGCACAGGGGCCACAGATTAGTTTTGACCCCTCAGACCTACAAGGAGTGGAAGTGCCTCACGATGATGCCTTGGTCATCACAACAATTATAGCAAATTACCAGGTCCACAGGACCATTGTAGATACAGGGAGTTCAGTAAATATTTTATATTTGAAAGCATTTGAGCAGTTGCAGATTGAGACTACTGAGTTGCAGCCTGTGGCCACGCCTTTGTTTGTGTTCACGGGGAATAAAGTCCAGCTGCTTGGCCAAATCAAATTAGCCATCTCACTTGGAGAAGAACCTCTGAGAAGGACCAGGTGGTCTACCTTCCTAGTGGTAGATGCGCCTTCGGCTTACAATGCTATCCTGGGCAGACCGGCGCTGAATGAATTTCGAGCCGTGGCGTCAACTTTCTATCTGAAGGTCAAATTTCCAGTAGGAGATCAGGTCGGTGAAGCTAGAGGGGATCAGAAGGTAGCACGCCGGTGTTATGTTGATGACGTCCGAGTGGAGGTGAGGAAGACCTTCTGAGCTCCGCCGGCCAGTTGTAATATGGTGCAGCCCTCTCCTTGGGCTGAGCTGATAGAAGAAAAAGAGGAGGTCCAGCTACTGCCCGACCGAGAAGAGACCCGAGTAAAAATAGCCCCCGGGCTGCATCCCGACCTCATGCAGCAACTGGTAGAGTGTCTGACCCAGAACCAAGATGTATTTGTCTGGTCCCAGCGAGACTTGAAAGGGGTCAGACCTGAGGTCATGGAGCACAAGCTGCACGTTTATCCCGATGCCCGACCAGTGAAGCAAAGGAAGAGGATTTCAGCCCCGAGCAGAACAAGATCATCCAGGCAGAGGTGGAAAGGCTGCTGGAGCCGGACACATTCGAGAAGTGCAATTCCCTGCTTGGCTGGCCAACGTAGTGCTGGTCTCCAAGCCGGGGACAAGTGGAGAGTGTGCATAGACTTCAGAGATCTCAACAAGGCTTGTCCCAAGGATTGCTACCTCCCCCGGATAGACCAGATGGTAGACTCCACCGCGGGGAGTGAGCTCATCTGCATGTAGATGCCTACCAGGGATATCCATCAAGTGCCCTTATCCCCGGATGATCAAGAGAAGGTCAGTTTCGTTACAGCTGAGGGCACATACTGTTACATGTTATGCCATTCGGGCTCAAAAATGCGGGGCACATACCAGAGGTTGATGAACAAGGTGTTCAAGGAGCAGCTCGGTAGAAATGTAGAGGTGTATGTCGATGACATCCTCATCAAATCCCTCAAAGCTGCTGATCTGATAGCAGATGTGAGAGAGACTTGTTGCACTCTCAGAAAGTATGGCCTCAAGCTCAATCCATCCAAGTGCCTATTCGGAGCTAAGAGTGGGAAATTCCTTGGCTACATCCTGACTGAACGAGGAATAGAGGCTAACCCGGGTAAGGTGCAAGCTCTGCTAGACATGCCTCCACCCAAGAATTTGAAGGAGGTCCAACGTCTGACGGGAAGGATCACAGCCCTCTCCCGGTTCATTTCCCATCGGCTGATAGAAGTCTGCCCTTCTTTAAGATTTTGCGCAAGGCCACTAAGTTCCAGTGGGATGCTGAGTGTGACCAGGCTTTTAAAGAATTAAAGACTTACTTGGTCAGTCTGCCGGTGTTAGCCAAGCCTGAAGAAGAAGAGTCATTGTATGTGTATCTATCCGCTACTGAGGGAGCTGTGAGCGCTGTACTTGTAACCCAAAAGGGGACTAAGCAACAGCCGGTCTACTTTTTTGAGCACTTGCTTAAAGAAACCGAGTGTAGGTATACTACACTCGAGAAGTTAGCCTACGTTCTTGTATTGATGGCTCGGCACCTGCGTCACTATTTCTTGGCTCATCCAATCCGAGCGTTGACTAACAGCACGCTCGGGAAGGTGTTGGTCAACCCCGAAGTCTCAGGGCGGATGGTTAAGTGAACAACAGAACTGAGTATGATATCCGGTACCAGCCCCGAACTGCAATCAAAGCTCAGGCATTGGCTGATTTCCTCAGTGAGCTCCACACGGAGGAAGAAGAAGAGACATGGAAGGTATATGTGGATGGGTCGGCCACTTGGGCAGGGAGTGGCGTGAGAGTCTTATTGCTGTCTCCTAAGGGAGATCAACTTCATCTGGCAGTACGCTTGGAGTACCAGGCTACCAATAATCAAGCAGAATATGAAGCTCTCCTGGCAGGCCTGCAAGCAGCCAAGCATGTCGGGGCCACTCGGGTCGTCTTGCACTCGACTCTCAGCTAGTGACTCGGCAGGTGGCAGGGCAGTTTGAGGTAAATGACGAGAAGCTACAAGCTTACGTGGATGCATACAAGCAGTTGCAGGCAGAGTTTCAAGAAGTTCAGATCTTACAGATCCCCCGAGGAGACAATGCCAAAGCGGATGAGCTGGCCAGACTAGCCAGTGTTGTCCATCCATGGGTTTTCCCTCGGCCTTCACCTCAGATCATGCTGGTGGCCCAGGTTGAGAGGGAAGCAGAAATAGAAATACAAGGGGACTGGAGAGCTCCATTCATAGCCTATCTACGAGAAGGAACTCTCCCAGATAGTCCTGAGCAGGCAAGGATATTGAAGATAAGAGCAGCCAGGTTTACTCTGATAGGAGATATGTTATACAAACGAGCTTTTTCCCGGCCGTTACTCAGATGCCTTGGGGAGGAAGAGGCAGACTATGTACTAAGAGAAGTGCATTTGGGATCCTGCGGAAATCACTCAGGAGGTCGGTCTATAGCTCGGAAGGTCTTGCTGGCCGGCTACTTTTGGCCTACCCTCCAGAAGGACGCCGAGAAGTTGGCCCTCTCTTGCCTTTCGTGTCAGAAATATCAAAATTTATCGCACCGACCGGTCGAGATGTTGAGAGCCACTGTGTCCTGTCCCTTCGATCAATGGGGTATGGATATAGTGGGGTCATTCCCCCGGGCAGCCGCTCAGAAGAAATTCTTGTTAGTGGCAGTAGACTACTTCTCCAAGTGGATTGAGGCAGAGGCCTTGGCCCGGATTACCGAGCAAGCAGTAAAGAAGTTCCTATGGCAAAACATCCTCTGTCGATATGGCATACCTCACAAGTTGGTGTCAGATAATGGTCGGCAGTTTCAAGGCCGGATGATAAGAGAATGGTGTAAAGGCTTTGGGATCAAACAAGCCTTCACTTCGGTGGCATATCCCCAAAGTAACGGTCAGGCGGAAGTAGCTAATAGAGAAATTTTGAAGGGGCTCAGAGCCAAGTTAGATCAAGTTGGTGGATCTTGGTGGACGAGCTGCCCGGTGTTCTATGGGCTCTCCGAACCACCCCCAAAGAGGGGTCAGGGTGCACTCCTTTCCATTGGTGTACGGCAGGAAGCTGTGGTCCCCATGGAGGTCGGCTGCGAGTCTGACAGGAGGCATCTGTACGGGGATGACAATGCAGAAAAAAGAAGAGTGGAGCTGATCTGATTGAGGAGGTTCGGGCTAAGGCGCGGTTCGCTTGGCCGCCTACCGACAAAGGATGCGGCGCCGATACAACCAGAGAGTCATACCTCGAAGTTTTCAAGTAGGCGACAAGGTATGGAAGAGGATCAAGCCGGTGGGGGAAGTAGGCAAGCTGGAACCTCAATGGATGGACCCTTCTTGGTGATTGAGGCATTGGGATCGGGAGCTTACTACTTACAAGATGCTCAAGGAAAGAAGCTGGGAAGACCCTGGAGCGCAATACATTTGAGGTACCGTGAGGAGAGTTGAGTGGAAGGATCCCTGTACTTGTACTCAGAGAATATGATAGAAAGACTCAGAACATACAAAGAATGGTTCCTGCAAGTTATAAGTGGGCATGCTCCCATGCACCATCGGACCGGTGCCGATCGGGCTGGCGTTCCACGTTCGGTCGGGCCCGGAGGGCGTGGCGGTCCACGCTCGATCAGGGTAAGTCGGAGGTGTCCAGACTCTTGCTAAGGCAAGTTATAAGTGGGCATGCTCC
>JAGFNQ010001977.1:267117-311666 GCA_024364735.1 Boesenbergia rotunda | reverse complement strand
GTCCCTCGGGCGTCGCGTACGTCCTTCTCGATCCACCGGTGTACTCTTCCGCAGCTTCCGCGTCCCTCGGATTGTACCAAGCCCGTCGGCTCACTGCCCCGCACAATCTTCTCGTCTGCTACGTCTTACACTCGACTTCCTCCGTACCTAAGCTCCTGCACACTTAGCAGAGGGATTAAACATATCAGGACCTAACTTAAATCGGTTGATCACATGCAAAATCAACCAGGGGTACTTACAGTTCCAAGTGGATTGAACAGGTGTTGGTGGCGGTAGATTACTTTTCCAAGTGGATTGAAGCAGAGGCTCTGGCCCGGATCACTGGGCAAGCAGTAAAGAAGTTCTTATGACAGAATATTTTCTGTCGATATGGCATACCACACAAGTTGGTGTCAGACAATGGTCGGCAGTTCCAGGATCGGATGATAAGGAAATGGTGTGAAGGCTTTGGGATCAGGCAGGCATGCACTTCAGTGGCTTATCCCCAAAGTAATGGTCAGGCTGAAGTAGCTAATAGGGAGATTTTGAAGGGGCTCAGAACCAAGCTAGACCAAGTGGGCGGATCTTGGGTGGATGAACTGCCTGGTATTCTGTGGGCTCTCCGAACTACCCCTAAAGAGGGGTCGGGTTGCACTCCTTTCCAGTTGGTATACGGTAGTGAAGTTGTAGTTCCCATGGAGGTCGGCTACGAGTCTGACAGAAGACACCTGTACGGGGATGACAATGCAGAGAAAAGACGATTGGAGCTAGACCTGATCGAGGAGGTTCGGGCTAAGGCTGTGGTTCACATGGCTGCTTACCGACAAAGGATGTAGCGCCGATATAACCAAGGAGTCATACCTAGAAGCTTTCAAGTGGGTGACAAGGTATGGAAGAGGATCAAGCCGGTGGGGGAGGTAGGCAAGCTGGAACCTCAGTGGAGCAACCCCTTCTTGGTGGTGGAGGCATTGGGATCGGGAGCTTACTACCTATAAGATACTCAAGGGAAGAAGCTGGGAAGACCTTGGAGTGCAGTACACTTGAGACTGTACCGTGAGGAGAGTTGAGTGAAATAATCCTTATAACTGTACTTAGAAAATGTGAAGTAAGGCTTAAAGCATCCAAAAGACAGCTCTTGTAAGTTATAAGTGGGCACGCTCCCACACACCCATCGGACTCGGCGCCGATCGGGCGTGGCGTCCCACATTCGGTCGGGCCCGATCGGGCGTGACATTCCACGTTCGATCAGGGTAAGCCAGACGGTGTCCAGACTCTTGTTAAGGCAAGTTATAAGTGGACACTCTCCCACTGGACTCGACGTCGATCGGGTGTGGCATCCCACGTTTGGTCGGGCCCGGTCGGGCGTGACATTCCACGTTCGGTCAGGGTAAGTCAGACGGTGTCCAGACTCTTGCTAAGGCAAGTTATAAGTGGGCATGCTCCCACGCACCCACCGGACTCGGCGCCGATTGGGCGTAGCGTTCCACGTTCGGTCGGGCCCGGTCGGGCGTGCATTCCATGTTCGGTCAGGGTAAGCCAGACGGTGTCCAGACTCTTGCTAAGGCAAGTTATAAGTGGGCACGCTCCCACGCACCCACCGGACTCAGCGCCGATCGGGCGTGGCGTTCCACGTTCCGGGGGTCGGGCGTGACCTGGGTCAGACGGGTGCCGTGGCAATTGCCGCTCGGGGGCGGGTGGCGTCCACGTTCTCGGACGTCTGGACAGGGTAAGCTAGACGATGTCCAGACTCTTACTCAGACAAAGTATGAATGGGCATGCTCCCGCAATATCCGTTGACTAGGCATGGCCTTCCACGATCAGTCAGATAAACTAGGCAGCTGGTTAACCTGGCAAGGCTAAAGCAATCAAACACAAACAGATAGGTTGATTCAATTTCACCATGAGGGTCAGTCAATTAGAGCTGAGCAACATCATCGAGTCGGGGTGCAGACCCGACTGAGCAAAATAATCGAGTCGGGGTGTCGACCCGACCCAGCAAAATAATCGAGTCGGGGTGCATACCCGACCGAGCAAAATAATCGAGTCGGGGTGTCGACCCGACCGACCAAAATAATCGAGTCGGGGTGCCAACCCGACCGAGCAAAATAATCGAGTCCGGGTGTCGACCCGACCGAGCAAAATAATCGAGTCCGGGTGCCGTCCCGACTGAGCAATATAGTCAAGTTTTGGGGCCGACCCGACCGAGCAGAAACGTCGAGTCCGGGTGCTGACCTGACCGAGCAGCTAGTAGCTCAAGTGGCCTAAGCAATCAACACTTAGCAAAAATTTGCTACATGGCTTAAATCATCAACCTTCGACGAACAAGTCAAATATGCCGAGTAGACAATACTTAGTAAAAATCTCATGCATTGCAAACAACCGAGCAAAGTAATACAACAAGAAGAATGGAGAAATAAAGAGTCGACATAACTAAAGCAGGGCCTGTGGCCATTACAAAATTTGGCCTTACAGGCCGACTCAGGCAGAACAATATCATCACCCAAAATTTTAAGGTCTTGAGGCCGAGTCATAGCAAAGCAAGGGAAGATAAAACCTAACATAAGTAAATGGGGGGAAGGCATTATCAGGGATCGTTACTTTGATCCGGGTTGGCTTCACAACGTTGGGAGGGAGATCTGCGGGAAGATGTCCGGCTTCTGTTAATTGTTGAATAGCACCCCTTACGCCGAACATGATCATGTCGCCCGTGCGCGCTGCCACCTGATCGAGGAAGGGGTCGGACTGAATGTAGGCCAAGCGGGCCGTCTCAATCCGCGCTGGCTCACCCAACTTGTAGTCTTCCAGTTCCTTCTTTAATCGGGCAATCTCAGCATCCCTTTCCTGAATGGTAGCCCCCCGAGCTGCCAAGCTCTTTTCTTTAGTCACCAGTTGGGCCTACAGGGCTTGAAAGGCTTCTTGCTGAGCTGCCAGCTCGGCCTCCTTGTTTGTCAGAGCGAGGTGAGTCCGATGATGGGCCTCAGCCGACTCCTTCAATTTTTGCTGAAGGCCCTTGGCTTCCGCAGCTTTCTTGTCCCAGTCGAAGCAGTCTCGGGCGCGGCTGGCCAAAGCAGTTTTCTTCTCGGCCTCTTCATAAGCCACCCGGTTGGATAATCGTTCTATCTCTCGGGAGGCATTAGCCAGTGCCAAGTGCTCTTCTTCTGACCGAGCAACAACCTCTGACAATTGCAACCTCAAAACAGTGATTTCCGACCGAAGGCAGTCTAGACCTTCGTCGCCCGGAGGGATGGTGCAGTGGGCTAACTTGGTCTCTAATTCTTGCACTCGCATCTCGGCTACTCGGCGTTCTCGAATGTTTGTGACTAAGGCCCGGGAGATCGATTGGCTCGCCACCCAATGCTATGCCATGATAAGAACATTGTAAGTACAAATAGAAGGAACCGAGTATGGGGAAGATGTACCTGAGTGGACTCCATGAAAGAGCGGTCGGCTAGGCTCATAGGATTTTTCTCAAAAGTCATGGCCCGACCTTGATCCCAGCTGGCGACTAGCTGGCCACGTAGATTGAGTGGCTGGGGCTGAACTATTTGGGTCAAAGTAGTCTCAGAGGGGAGCTGGATGTCCACTAGTGGTCGGGGAGGCGAGTGCATCGATAGAAGAGCCTCTACCACATCAACGTTTGTAGCCTCTGGCAAGGGGGGCTAAAGAGATGGGGCGGCTCCCGAGGCCGAGGCTCCCTAGCGGCGCACTGCTGAGGACGAAGCCAGGGCTCCTGAGCGAGGTGTGGTCGGAGCCGAGTCCCGAGTGCTTGGCCGAGGAGGAGCCGAGCTAGAAGCCAATGCCCGAGTGTCGGATGAAGTATGGCCAGGACGAGGGGTCGCTGCAGTCTGACCTCCTGAAATCGATCCTGGGGTCGAAGACGTACCCGAGGAAACAGTCACCCGGCGGCGCTTCCTTACCAGGCTCTCAGAAGCCAGCTGCTCCACCTCTTCCTCTTCTGCTGGTTTGGCTGACCCTTCATCCACGACCTGGGGAATCGCGTCTGGATCCTCGGCCGGGAGATCCGCTCCAGAATCATCTCCCTCGACCTCAGGTCGCTCGGGACCCGGGGCGACGTTTACAGCCGGCACTGCCCGATCGGCCGCCAACTTTGCGGCTAAGGCCTCCATGGCTTCTTCCTCCAAAGCCAGTACATCGGTAACCCGGGCGCCGTACATGGTTTCAGCTGCAACACGGAGAAAGTCTTAGTTAGCATTAACAAGTTTATGAACCGAGTAGGAACTTACCGAGGGTGCCGGGTAACACTGCCGGAATCTGACTCAGCTGAAAGAGATATAGCATGCCCTCGATCAGCAGCTTGCCCGCATGGTAGCGGGTTCCCCGAGCTTCGAGAAGGCAAATTGATAGTCTGGCTCCGAACGAAGATTCTTGGGCACCGGAGGTTGGGTGGGAAGGTCTTCTACCCACTCGGTAGGCCAGGTCGGGGGTGGTGCAGACTTAATATAAAAGAAGTGGGACTTCCAACCTTTGTTGGAAGAAGGGACCTTCTCCAAAAAGGCCGACTTGATCCGAGCTTGGAAATAGAAGTTCCCGGGCTCTTGCTTCTTGAGATAATAGAAGTAGTTAAATACTCGGGCTCTAGGGGAACCTCATAGGTTGTGAAAAGGATCACTGTACCGCACAGGATCCTAATCGAGTTGGGTGCCAACTGGGACAAAGATACTTGGAAGTATCGACAGACCTCGCAGAAGAACGGGTGAAGCGGAAAGCGTAACCCGACCAGTAATTGGTCGGAGAAAATAGTGAAGTAATCTAAGGGAGGTCCGTGGGGTCGGTCCCGACGACCAGGGAGAGCCAGTAAGTGGTCCTCGGGTATCTGGTAATCCATATGTAGGGTCTCTAGCTGACCTAAGGTTAAGGACGAACGAGTGGTTAAGTACCACGGTTCGGTCGGAGCAGATGACTCGGCCAGCGGGAGGGGGTCAGGAAATACAAAGCAAAGACTCAGGAGAGGAGAGGAATACCTTGGGATTAGGTTCGCCGGAAACACTGATCGTCGGAGAACACGGAGGTCAGGCGGCGGAGGTAGGACAAGAACGGAATAAAAAACAGGAGGTGAAGTGAAGAAGGGTGAAAATGAAGAGGTGGGACTATTTATACCGGGACCACAGCAACGAAGACCGTTGGATACAGAAGGAGAAAAAGGCGGGCTCAAATCCGGGCTGTCCATCTCCTGCCATTTCCCGAGGTCGCGAAGCTTCGCTCTGACGCTGCGCGAGCCATGCCGATGACGCCTCGATGTTAGAGGCTCCCAGTCGGGAGGCAACACGTGACCTTGCATTAATGGGTGATTTGATAGAAGATTTGGCATTTAAAGAAGAAGATTAGAAGTACGAGGTGACCCTCGGGAAGACGAAGAGGAATTCGGCCGACCGGGCCAGGAGCCTAGTCAGTCGGACTATGCGCCTCCTTCGACTAGACTTGAAGGGGAGACTTGTGATCCGGACGAGTGGTTTTTGAAGGGGATTGGAAGCCCGGTCGAGGTTGATCGAGCGTGACCCGGGTTCAAGAATGTCAAGCCGGGTTGTCCTTGGTCCCACGGGCCGGGCCTGACGCTCAGGGGAAGAGTGGAGGCCGAGACAAACAAGGCCTCGGTTCGGGCTCAGATGCTCGGGATCGGGCGCTCGGGATCAGTCACTCGAGGTCGGTCACTCGGGGTCGGTCACTCGGGGTCGGGCGCTCGGGGTCGGTCATCCAGGGTCGGGTGCTCGGGCTCGGTCACCTGAGGTCGGGCACTCGGGGTCGGTCACCCGAGGTCGGGCACTCGGGGTCGGTCACTCAAGGTCGGGTGCTCAGGGTCGGTCACCCAGGGTCGGGCGCTCGAGGTTGGTCACCTGAGGTCGGGCACTCGGGGTCGGTCTGCCATGGTCGGGCGCTCGGGATAAGTCTCCCGAGGTCAGGCGCTTGGGGTTGGTCACCCGAGGTCGGCCGCCCAGGGTCGGGAGTCCTTAGCCGAACACCCAGGGATGGAAGTGTTTTATGTCACCCGAGCCGACCGAACAATTAGAGGACCACCTCTGCAGTAATAATGTAATAGACCTCTGACATAATCATCACCTGACAGAGCCGTCTGACAGGGCCGTCGAGCGTTAATGAGAGTCAGAGAAGGCAGTTTTGACAGGGTGTCAGGCGGCTGTGGCAGTCTCACAAGGTTGATAAAGCTACTACAGGTTCAGTCTGCCAACTGATCATTCCTTAATAGGACAGGACAACTCTGACATGGCAGAGAGCTTCCCATCCCCTATATAAATCCCCCTTTGGGTTCCAATGGGGGGATTGCTGCAATTTGCAACCATCACCACCATCTTGTACACCCCATTTTGGTCCGAGCCGAGTGACTTGAGCCTGATCCCTATTTGAGCCCGAGTCCGACCCTCGAGTTACAGTAGACCGGTTGTCTTGGTCAGACCGAGTCAGCCGGGCGAGAACCGACCTTCGCTTGTCGACAGGATCACATGTCATCCAAAAAAATTATATAAACAAGGATGAAATGTTAAGTTTTTAAAAAAGAGTTGTAGCAATAAGAAATCTAATACAGAGAAATCCAATTTGTCCTTTTCCCCTTGAATTCCTTGCTTCAGTTCTTTGTCCTTTGTCTTCCTTCAATCTGGTATCAGAGCCAAGTTATTGTGAGGACAACGATTGACATCCTTTGGACTTCGAAGGTGCTAAACTCCATCTTTTGGTTGCTTCTAGTTTAACTATTAATTTGAAGCTAAAAAAATGACCAATAATATTATTTTCCTTTACCTTGGTTCTATGGTGAAAATTTTGATTATTGGAGTGCTCTATGAAACTGTCTTGAATTTCAAGACTGATGAAGTATTGTTGAAGAAGGAGTAAATCTATCAAAGGCCAAAGATCAAATGACTGAAGCACAATGAAATATTCTAAAGAGCAGCAATTAACATAATAGAAAGACTCTTTTTCAAATATATCAAGCACTAGAAATTTTGGTTTATGAAAGAATGTCAAAAGCAATCAATGCTCAAAGAGCATGAAAGATTCTACAAACGACTTATTTTGACCAAGATAAAGTAAAAAAGATTCACTTACAATCTCTACTAATAGAGTTTGAGAAGCTAGAGATGAAAGACAATGAAAAAATCTCAAAATACTTCACGCGAATTAGTTCTATTATAAATCAAATGATATCAAATGGAGAAAGCATTGAGACCCAAAGGGTTGTGGAGAAAATTTTGCTAAGACTATCAAACAAGTTCAATCATATGGTAGTCACTCTAGAAGAATTACATGATCTTTCATTAATGTTCATAGAAGGCTTGTAAGGAAGATTGGAGGCTCATGAGGTTAGAATTCTTCAACGAAGTCCTCTAATGTCTTCTCAAAATTAAGATTTGAATCACAATTCCAATCCATGGGAGGTCGTAGCTCTTATCATGAATGTGGAAGAGGTTGGAATCAAGGAAGAAATGAGAGACATTCTCACCAATATTCACAAGAAAAGGGGAACAAAGAGTCTAAAATAGAGGAGATACAATTTTCACACAACTATTGTCATAAGCTAAGACACAATAAATGATTGTTAGGAAAAATATCCGGAGAAAAAACGTAAAGCTAGCTTAGTACATGAAAATGAAGTTCATGTTAGGACCAGTAGGCAAGCTAGAGGGGGGATGATTAGCTCCGATTTGCTCGATGATGATTTGTCGCCGCGGAAGATTCCAACCAATGCTAACACTCAAGGATTTACTTGGTATCCGCCTCCTTGAGGTGACTAATCTAAGGATTCGCTCTTCCTCACTCTCTCATATACTATGAAAGATCTCATTCTTGAGACGGAGAAATCTCTTACAAGCTTACAAGAAGATATAACAAGAATACAAGCAAAATACAAATAAAATCTTATAAGATTTACACAAATTAGCTCTCTTTACTTTTCTTGCTTTCTTTAGGCTTGGAATCGTCTCTTGATCTTTGGAAATGCAGCAACACTAAGCTCCAAGGCCTCACTTGAAATGACGATGAGGAAGGTGAAGAACTTCGAAGAAATGCCGGAGCAATCTCTCTTCAAACCTGCATGAAAATCCTATATACCCGCAAACTAGGGTTCCCTAATCGATTACCACGTCAAACTTAGTCGTTCAATGGTTATTTTTTGAAGCTTAATCGATTAGCCAATCGATTAATAATTGCTGAATCGATTCAGTA
This sequence comes from Boesenbergia rotunda, assembly GCA_024364735.1. Lineage (NCBI taxonomy): Eukaryota > Viridiplantae > Streptophyta > Magnoliopsida > Zingiberales > Zingiberaceae > Boesenbergia > Boesenbergia rotunda. The sequence goes on along the minus strand of JAGFNQ010001977.1, from coordinate 303,497 downwards.
CCTTTCTGTTCTCTCGCGCAATACCGCCGTAATCGATTGCCGATCGATTATGGCCCTCCTTAATCGATTACCCAATCGATTAAGAGGATGCTGAATCGATTACCCAATCGATTCAGTAAGCTTCTGTTCTCACGATAACCTTGCGCCAATCGATTGACATACCCCTTAATCGATCACCCAATCGATTAAGGGCCTTTCTGTTCTCGCAAGCAACAGCTCCCAATCGATTGCCTAACCCTAACTTGTTTAGCTCAAGTTTGGAGTTCTCTTGCTTAACCATGGTCAATCGTGACCTGTTAGGACTTTCTTACCAAGTGTCCCAATCAAACCTTTGATTGGCTTGAACTTTCCCTTGTCTAGTTCCCAACTAGGACTTTTTCTGTGCCAGCGTGCAATCTCTCCGATCCATCTGGACTTCCCCCGTGCTAGCATGCAATCTCCTCGATCCACCTGAATTTCACCTAGTCCAATGTGGGCCTAGTCCCACTAGGATTTTTTCCTTGCTAGCATGCGATCTCCCGATCCACCTGGACTTCACCTAGTCCCACTAGGACTTTTTCTTGCCAGCGTGCGATCTCCCTGATCCACCTGGACTTCTCTCATGCTAGTGTGCAATCTCCCCAATCCACCTGGACTTCACCTAGTCCCACTAGGTGTGCTTAGTCCCACTAGGACTTTTCAAGGCAAGCCTCCAGTTACCTTTCATCCACTTGACTTACACATCGTTCTAACATCATTGTCAAACATCGAAACTCAAGCTCACTTGAGCCTAGTCAAACTAGGTCAACCTTGACCTAATGAAGATTGCACCAACCTTTCAAAATTCTGAAACTTTATTAATTACTTCTGATGGAAATGTTTATTTGATATGTGGATAGCAGTGCAAGTCGACATACAACAAGAAATAAAAAATTATTTTCAACTATTGTCAAAGTTAACCACGGGCAAGTAACTATTGGAGATGCTAAATCCTATAAAATTGAAAGAGTAGGAGAAATCACTTTCAAGACAAAGTCTACAAAAAAAAAAAAGAAGATGTTTGAGGTATTCTATGTTCTTGGTTTACAAAGTAATCTCCTTAATATTGATCATCTTTTAAAAAAAGGTTCTAATATTCACTTTGCTGGTAATTTAGCACCACAAAGAAGAAAAATTAGGATGTAGCAAAGATTGATTTGAGTTCAGATAATTTGTTTCCTCTCAAACTTGATATTATAAATGCTATCTACTATCTTACAGCCAATGAAGAAATATTTAAGTTGTGGTATGACATATTGGGCACTTGAATTTTTACAACTTGAAAGAATTATCAAGCAAAAATATTGTAAAGGAGTTGTGTTGCTCCCCTCCCTTGGCCGGTGTTCGCATTGCAGTGGATGTGGTCACACTGATGAAGGTGGTCATGAACAGGGTTGCGTGGGTAGCGACACAGAGAAAGAAAACGAAACTTTAGGTTTGGTTCGGAAACAAAAGCGACACGGTAAATAAATATTTTTTCCATGCATGTTTAAAAAAGAAATTTTACTTTGAGTTATAGTTAATCCTTAGCTTTTAATTATTACAATGTAAATTAGATTTGAGTCTTATTTAATTAATAGGTTGAATTTATTTTGATAGATCAAAATTAATTAAATTAGATTAAGTTGGTTCATTTGAACCAGACCAAGTTGATACAACTAGACCCAGATCGAGTTAAAATCATTAGTTGGTTTGACTAGAACTAATTAGTCCAATCAAATCTAATCGGTTTAAATCATTAGTTGATTTAATCAGATCAGTCTAATACAAACTAGAGCCAATTTGTTTGGTTTGGTCAATAAGTATGACTTTGATTTAAATGCGCTAAGGATTAAACAAGAATAACTTAGATAAGATATTCCTGTCTATTTTGATTAGTTCTAATGAGGACAATGAATTCTGACTAAGGATTCGATTTCTTGATCGATCAGTCCGGTACATTAGTCAAATATAACTCCTTAAATTAAGAAAATTTATTTTTCTTATCTGCTTATGACTTTATGAGTTTATGCATATATGTGAATTAAATTGAACCGATTTTGTTACTGGTTTATCGGTTTTGTACTGACAATATTTTTCAATTCCAAATGTCGTGTGAGATATGCACCATGACCGGTCACAATGAGTGACGTAATGAGCTAATGGAGTAAATTGAGGAGGTTGACTATAGTCCGGTTCTCGAAATCCAAAGAAATATGGGAAAGCTGGATCAGCTATTTTGGAAACTCGAACAAGAAGAGTTTTCAATCTTGGATGACTACAGAATCGGGGCATTGATTCGTTCATTGCCAAGGGCTGCTAGCGATGTTGCACATTATATATGGGGACGCTATGAATGTCGTATCTCGTATACCAAATTGTGTAAAGAACTGTTTCGCCAAAATTTTTCAAAAGAGGATCTAGAAGATTTTGAGGATGATCTGGAAGAGAATCCTAAATAATTCGAAGAAGATTCAGCGGAGGATCCAATAGAATTTGAGGAGAATCCTGAGGAATTCGATATGGATCCAATTGAAAAAATCGAGGAGGATCAAGAAGAAGATTCTATATAATCTGTGGAGGATCCTGAAGTTGACATACTTCAGATCAAGTATGGGATGAAAGAGATAGTGTTTACCACTGCGCTAGTGTTTATCCTAGTGTGACTGGTGCTAGCTTATCTAGTTTATTAGAGTCTTGTCTTTGTTACTTCTCTTATGTACAAACAGTATTTGCTCGTTTAATTTTTATGAGTCGTGTAATAGTTACTGTTGTTATGTACGAACAGTTTTATGAAAAGTTATGTTCTGTATTAATAAACTTGTTAATAATTAGTCCATTTTCATTTAAATGATAAGTTCATTTAAGATTAATTCATCATTTAAGATTAGTTCATATGATAGGATGTATGTAAAATAATTAATCAATATTTATTAGATTGGATATACGGAGGATGAATGGGAACGTAATTACCACTTGATTTTTTAATCAACTCTAATTTACAATGATTTAGTTATTATTTACATGCATATGAGTTATACTGAATTACTAAATAATGTGTTTATTTTGTTGAGACAATCTGTGGTCCGGAGTGACCAAGTGTTTTGATGTTTAGGCAAAAGGTTTAAGTTAGGTTTACCCTTGTGTTCTTATATATATATGTTGAGTGCGCAGGTTGTACAAGTAACACATATAGACTTGACTGGACGACCTTGGTACGGTAAAGGATGGCATGGAGACAAGCTGGAGGCTTGTGTGCACCCGAGGGACTTTGGAGAGCAGGGACGATGAGCTGAGGGGTGCGAACTTCGAGACATGCGTGAATGATGACATGGAGACAAGCTGGAGGCTTGCGTGCATCCGAGGGACGGGAGCCGAAGATGAAGAGGGCGTGAAGCTGATAGTCGAGGCTGCGGATGAGGAGTCAGTCGAGTCGTGAGGGTATGAGTGTTGTGTGATTGTACTCGGAGAAATCCTAGGGTTTGAGTTCGGAGTGGAATGTACTCATGAAGGGTAACCTTAGGTGTGTGAGTAGACCAGTCAACTGACCTGGGGGCAGTCTGTTGATGAAATTCACAGAAGGGTCTCAACCCTAGGACCAGTCGACTGCCCTAGGGGCAGTCGACTGGTAGGTGGCTGGTGAGTTGGCTGAGCATTCGAACGTTGGGTTGCAACGGTCGAATTTCAGTGGCACCAGTCGACTGCCCTGGGAGCAGTCGACTGGTGGCAAGGGTTTCAGCCCGAGTCTTATTTAAAGAGACCTTCATGGTGGCTGAGATTCTTGATGAATCTTGTCTTGGTTAAAGGCAAGATAGTAGTATTTGTGCTCAGAGGTTTGCTTGGGATTGTGGCGAGCTTTCTCCACCCACAAGGAGCGACGAGAGCTAGCCGGAGGTTATCCGGGGATTGATCCACCGACGGATTCTTGAATTAGTCACCCGTCCGGGGTGGATACCAAGTAAATCTTCCGTATTAGCATTAGTTAGTGTTGTTTTATTATTTTTATTGTATATTCCGCTGTGCAAACTAACCGTGCAGGAAGAAGAGATTCGAAAATCGCTATTCACCCCCCTCTAGCGTACAAATTCGATCCTACAATTGGTATCAGAGCAAAGGACCGTTCATGATTGGAATAACCGCCAAGAAGAGCAAAAGGCTAGAGAAAATGGCGTGTGAAGAACGCTTAGGGGACGATATCAACATCCACCTCCTTATGATCAAGAGAGTTTTGATTATTGAAGGATACGGATAGAGGTATGGTTTAATATGGATTGGGATTTAATGATCGCACTAAATTATTCATTTGAAGCTCCAAGAGATAAGCATGGGAAGAAGCTTCGACCAAGATATTGGACCAAAAAGCAACAAACGCAATCCAAGGTGAACGAAAAGGTAATTGATGTATTGATTAATATTTTTCCTAACAATGTCTTGAATGGTGTAGGAAAATATTTAAATGCACATGAGCTATGGAAAAAGGTGGTCAAATTCCATGAAAATCCTACACGAGTCCAACTAATAAAAGATCCCGATGAAGTAAGCTCCATGATTCAAGAAGAGGAGAGAATTGAATCATATACATCTTCAAGTGAGGAGAAAACGGAAGGAGAATCATCAACTTTCTCAAGAGAAGAAGAGGAGGTCATCACCTCAAGGATTGAGGGGGAGGAGAGACCCTCAACCATGCCGGAACAAGAGGAAGCATCCACTTCATCCAAGGTTGAAGAAGAAGTCAACCTAGCCTCCAACTCCACCAAAGCAAAGAAAAAAGACAATATCATATGCTTTGGGTGTAATGAAAAGGGATACTACAAGGATAAGTGTCCAAATGGTAAGAAAAAGGAGGTACACTCTACACTCATTTCAATTCCGGTAAAATCTAACATGAGTTTTAGAAATGGAGAAGCCCAAGAAAAGAAAAAGAAAATCCGATGCTTCACATGTGGAGAGCTAGGGCATTATCACACTAAATGCCCTAGAAAAGGTGAGCTAAAGAAAATGGAGCATTTACGAAGGTGGGAGAAAGAAGAAAAGAGAAGAAGCTCACATCAAAAGGGAACTACAAAGGTAAGGGAGGTAATTCCTAACCTTGAGGTAAAATGTAATTCGAATTCAAGTTCCTTTATGCATGTTAAGAATCGTATCAATTATCCATCCATGCATGCTAGAATAAATGAAAAATGTTTGATGGTGCACAATTTTGTATTTAGATATAATGATATGAATATGGTTAACAAGGTAGATCAAAACCCTAGAAAGGTCATGCATCATGAAAAATCAAAGACCTCTAGTCCTAAGGATCAAGGCAAAAATCCCGAGAAGGGGAGGAATGTGCCTAGAAAGGAGGGTAGGTCTAGGAATGTCCAAAGTGGACATGTGGATTCTAGGTTTAGGAACCTAGAAAGGGAGAATCAAGCTTTAAGGGAAAAGCTTGATAAAGTGAAGAAAACCCTAGAGAGATTCACTATTGGATCTAAGGGTTTAGATATGGTGTTGGGTGGTTTAAACCGCAACAATGATAGATCGGGTCTAGGATACCGATCTAAGGTCTCCCATGCCAAGGAAAAGAGATATGCTAGGGTAGCATATGATTATGGCAAGAAGGGGGAGTCTAAAAATGGCAAGGGGGTGCCATTTAAAGGAAAAAGAAGTGACTTAACCAAGGACAAGGTGTCTAAGGTTAAGAGTGTCAAGTTTGTAGGCCAAGAGTCACCGGTAGAACACCGATGTGGCCTAGTATTTGTTGAGTCACCTAGGGAGGTGGCTAGGGCTAAGAGCTCAAGGGGGAGCTCTAGAAGCCTTTGGGATATATGGTGAATGGACCTTGGGAGGATTGCTCCTAGAGGTCTAGATGGACCATGGAGTGTGCCAAAAGAATTGGAGATAGACTTGAGTCTCAATTCTTTGGTTTTGGCACGGTATTTTTGAGTTTCATGCATGGAAATACGACATTGGGGTCATATTGCATGAAAATTGGTTTTTATTGTGTAATTACCATGTAAAATCAATGCTAGGGATGCATTGTGGGTTGGTATTGGCAGTAACATCAAGAGGAAACCAAAACTAGGACTTTAGGTCAAGTGTTTATTGAACTTTTTAGCTAGTTTTGGGGTTTGTGTCAAACTTGGAAATGATGATAGATACATTTTGGAATGTATTTTTCCCAAGTAGGTATGAGTACCACAAATGTCTCCATAAAATTTGAGAATTTTTGGAGATTTATGAAATTTCTGGCGCATTTCTGAATTTCGTCAGAAAGGCTGAAATTCTGATTTTCAAAGTATCATTTGGGGCAGTCGACTGGTAAAGGCTGAATTTTGTATCAGCAGTTGGGTTTGTGTCCAAATGATGCAAAACAAGTGTATGGGGGGCTAGTACACATTGTTTATGGTCATTGGTGGTTAAAAGATCCAATAATTGGGATATTGTTGGAGTCTTTTTGATGTTAGGCAAAGGGGGAGAAGTGTTGGTTTAAGTTGGGAAACCAAACACACTTTTGCTAGAAACCCTAGGTTTAGGGGGAGCTAAGATTAAGGGGGAGCATGATTGCTCCATTCTTGGCGTAAGGGGAACCTGGGAGAGGTTCTTAAAAAACCTTTGTAAGTCCAATGTAGGGGGAGCTTGGGAAAAGCTTTAAAAAGCCCGTGAAAAGTCCTTACCTGGAGAATTAGGTGTGGGGAGCATTGGGATAGGTTTTAAAATGCCCGTTTCAGAAAATTCCTAACTTGGAGGGTTAGGTGTGAGATGCCTTAGGATAGGATCCAATTTTGCATTACGTATGCATTATTTTTACTATTGACTACTATCTTGTTTCCCTAACTTAAACGTATTGTCAAACATCAAAAAGGGGGAGATTGTTGAGGCAATCTGTGGTCCGGAGTGACCAAGTGTTTTGATGTTTGGGCAAAGGGTTTAAGTTAGTTTACCCTTGTATTCTTATATGTGTATGTTGAGTGTACAGGTTGTACAGGTTACACATATGGACTTGACTGGACGGTCTCGGTACGGTGAAGGGTGGCATGGAGACAAGATGGAGGCTTGTGTGCACCCGAGGGACTTTGGAGAGCAGGGACGATGAGCTGAGGGGCGCGGACTTCGAGACATGCGTGAAGGATGGCATGGAGGCAAGCTGGAGGCTTACTTATATCCTGTTGTTGCAGACAGCACCCAAGTCAAACCTGTGTTTTGATAAATGGCAAAGGGTTCAAAAGTTAAGTCTTATTTGTTTTCTAACATGCTACGTGAGTGTGCAGATTCAAGACCTAGCGAAGGACTGCTAGGCACCTGGCGAAGGACTGACAGGATACAAAGCCCTAGCAAAAGGACTGCTAGGCACCTGGCGAAGAGATGCCAGGAGACAAAGACCTAGCAAAGGACTGCTAGGCACCAGGCGAAGGACAACTTGGATCCGAAGACCTGGCGAAGGGCTGCTGGGCACCAGGCGAAGGACAGCATGGTACTAAAGACCTGGCGAAGGATTGCTGGGCAAAAAGTCCAACCGGAAGAGCCGGTTGGCGACAGGTAAACTCTCCTGAGGGGAGTAGGTGAGGACGCGTTCCCCGTCGAGGGAACAGTAGCCGTCGGTTCGACCTAGGGTTCTATTTTGGAGACCCAAAGTCAGAACTAAGACAGCTAAGGCTGTATAAACATAATACTCTATTGCTTCATATTGTTTTGGACTAACCCTGGATGCAGGACCGAAGGAACGTGTGTCTGCAGCTCAGAATGCCCAAAGGAGAGAGGCAAGTAGCTGAGCAAGGCGCCCTCAGTGTTCCGGGCGCCCCCAAGGCCAACACAATACAAGCGAAGCAACAAGTGCTTCGGCTGCTTACTGGCTGGAGCGCCCTCAGTGCCCAGGGCGCCCCCATCCCCCAGGGCGCCCCCAGTGCCCAGGGCGCCTCGCGCCTAAGCCAGCGAAGCCGATTATCCTTATCCAGCCGAGAAGCCCGCGCTGAAGGAGTCAAACAGGGCGCCCCCAGCGTCCCGGGCGCCCCCAGTGTCAAACCTCAGCCTAGACCCGACCACGGTTCGGAACCGACGGTTCGACGGTTCGGAACCGCCGGTTCGACGGTTCCTGGGAGGTCGACCCTTAACCTTAACCGCCTAAGCCGGTTACGGTTCACGGTTCGGAACCGCCGGTTCACGGTTCGGTTCACGGTTCGCCACGGTTCAAGATTATTATATTTAAAAAATTAAAAATTAAATTAAAAAAAATAAATTTAGGCACTTTTGGCAAAAAAAAAAAAAAAAAAGGCAAACGCAGCCGACATCTCCTTGAGCTGAACGATGACCGTAATCGAAAATTCTCATTTTATCATTTTTTATTTTTCACCCTTTTCTTAAAATATGGTTAGAGAATTATGAAATTTATAATATGCCTATTAAATATATATTTATGCGGGTCCCACGAAAGCAGACCAATAAGAATGGAGATGGAATGCTGAGTAATTGGTTACCGAGCGAGGAAATTATGGTCTCTCTCGCTCGCTATAAGACAAAGGCCGAGGCTCCGCTTCAGTTGCTCGCTCTGTTGGAGAAAGCTTTTTCGATTGGGATTCTTCCGTATTTTTTGATGATGGATTGAGGATGTGCAGAGGAGCGATCATTTCCGGCTGCATTTTAGATGCGAGATCCCGGCGCGTGAGAGCAAGAATCCCCACTAATTCCAAGGAGAAAATAATTTAATTTTTTATCAGAACCATCACTAATTCCAAGGAGAAAATAAATCCAATTTTTATTCAGATTAAGAACAAGAACTATTTCGGTAAATTATTCATCAAAATTTTATTTGTTTTACTAACATATATATATATGATTTTTTTGGGACTTATAAGTAAATTTTTTATGACTTTTTAATAAAAGAAACTAAACATAATTTAAATAAATATATTTGTGACAGTTTTATCAAATCTGAAGTTAATGAACGGTGAATTAGTCCCACATTGCTAACTGCAAATGTTCATTTGGGAAAGAGCTCTATATAAGTCCAGGCCAGACAATAAAATCATTTGTAGTCTTTTTGTTAAGATTAGTCCCACATCGCTAACTGCAAATGCTCATTTGGGAAAGAGCTCTATATAAGTCCAGGCCAGGCAATAAAATCATTTGTAGTCTTTTTGTTCACATTAGTCCCACATTGCTAACTCCAAATGTTCATTTGGGAAATAGCTCTATATAAATCTAGGCCAGGCAATCAAATACCTTACCTTTTCGGTTTTTATTCCTTTAATCTAAAATTTTTTGCGGATTTCAGGCGAACCGCCGGTTCGCCGGTTTTCACTGCCTGAACCGTAATCGGCCCGGCATCCTGCCGGGCCGGTTCCGGTTCGGCCCGGCGAACCGGGTCAACGGGCCACCCGGCCCGTTGACCCGGGCCGGTTTCGGGCCGGGTCCGGGCTGGACCCGGCCCGGGGTCGGGTCTACCTCAGCCCTATTCGAGTGGGATAGAGGTTGACCGAGCGAAGCTCGGATCACGTGACACGTGGGGGGGGGGGGGGGGGCGCCCCGAGGTGCTATAAATAGCACCCAACGCCAAGGCTTTCGATAATCCAAGTTCTCGAACGCATTCACGCTCTTCTGCTTCCGCACTCTGCTCCGGCAACCTCCCGACTCGAGATACAAGCGCCGACGACGTCCTACTGCTTCGGAAAAAGTAATCTACACCGGACGTCGGTAAAAAGAAGAGTTTAATTTCAGTACTGCACTTTAACTGTAATTCTATTTCTGTAACTGATTTTGCGCGATTATAGTATTGCCCGCAGTAAACGGTCAGCGACCGTGGGCCTTGGAGTAGGAGTCGACCTAGGCTCAGAACCAAGTAAAAAACTTATTGTTTGCGTGTTTTTGTTTTTAATCTTCCGCTACGCATTCTCTTTTCCAATCCGAACGTTTAACGATATTCACCCCCCCTCTATCGTTTCTCTCGATCCAACAAGTGGTATCAGAGCGGGGAAGCTCAAATTTGGTGCAATCACCAATTTGAGAATTTTTTTTTCTGATTTTCACGATTTTTTTAATATTTTTTTCTTTCGTTCGAAATTTCTCTCGTAAGTCGAGGTTGGTGCAACACCCCTCAACAAATATTTCCTTTCTTATCCTGCACTACTAATCCAAGACCAAGTCTTGGGATATCTCTATCTTTTCCTTAAGTTTCAGATAAATGGCCATGCAAGAAGGATTCAGCACTGCAAGACCACCTCTCTTCAGTGGGGAGGATTTCTCCTACTGGAAGAGCAGAGTGGAGGTCCACCTGAAAACTCAGGTGGACATGTGGATAATCATCCAGTCTGGGCTGGAGATTCCAAAAAATGCTGAAGGAGTACCTCAGACCTACTCAGAATGGGACACCGCTCTAAAACGCAAAATTGAAGCTGATGCAAAGGCGACCCAGACCCTCCAATGTGGCTTAACAAAAGAGGAGCTGAACCGGGTCGGCCCATTCAACAGTGCCAAGGAGCTGTGGGGGAAACTGATCGAGCTGCACGAAGGAACATCCGACACTCGGATCAGCAAGAGAGATCTCCTCCTGAACAAGCTGTACACGATCAAAATGAGCGACAACGAAACGGCAGCGCAGCTTCACGCCCGAATTCAAGAACTAATGAACGGTCTACACACTATTGGTCACAGGGTCGAAAACCGTCACCTAATAAGGTACGCTTTAAATGCTTTCCCAAGAAACACCCTGTGGGCATCCATGGTAGATGCATACAAGGTTTCAAGGGACCTCTCTAAAATTAAATTAGATGAATTGTTCTCTGAATTAGAATTACACGAACAGATTAACTGCAATCTGGCCGAGAAAGGTATTGCCTTTGTTGCAGGAAAAACTGGAAGGACAACAAAGAAGAAGCCTCAACCTGAACCCGAGTCTAACTCAGACTCAGACTCAGAAGACGAAGAAGGAGATCGACCTAAGCTGGTCCGACTGGCCCGAAGCTACTACAAAGAATTGAAGAACCAAACCAACAGACGAAAAACAAGCCGAAGAAAGGACGAACCAGTTGAACCCGCAAAAGAAAAGAACAAGCCTAACGTGACCTGCTACAAGTGCAAGAAGAAAGGTCACTACAAGACGGAGTGTCCGAACCTAAAGGAGACCAAGAAAACAAGAAGAAAGAAAGCACTCCAAGCAACCTGGGACGAATCTTCCTCAGAAGAAGAAGAAGAGGCACCCCAGTCAAACCTACTAGCCCTGACTGCCTCCGAAGAACTTGAGACCGAGTCAGAATCAGAGCAGAACGATGGAAAACTCACATTTTCAGAAAATGGTGAAATCACTGTAAGTGGATTTTCTAGAGTACAATTATGTGAATTGATATCCTATCTTTCTCGAGATTTGGCGAAAGCTAAACTCCGAGTCGAATCTCTTCGACAGGAAGTAAAACTCCTGAAAGAGAGAGCAGACTCTGAACCCTTAACTGAGAAGGTTCAAGAAGGAACCTCGGCTCAAGTTGAAAAACTTGACTCAGAGAACTCTTTCTTGAAAACTCGAGTTAAGGATCTTAGATCTGCCTTAGAACGATTCACTTCTGGTTCCAAGGGTCTTGACATGATTCTTGAAAAATAGAAGTCGGTTCTAAATCGATCCGGACTAGGCTATAAAACCAAATCTAGGCAAAGATCCTATTATGCTGTACTGAACTAATCCAGACCTAAAGTTCAGGCATGGGTACCTAAACTGTGCCTGAACAAACAAACTGGATCAAATCAGTATTGGATCCCCAAGGACAAGATTCATATCTTGCCAAACCATTATCGTGGCTTTAGTCCAGGGGAAGCCAAATTAAAAACCATATTTATTGTTAGATAAAATCCAACTTTCTTTGTCCTCAAATTGCATATTTGCTTGTTTATTTAATTTTTGCAATTTGCCATGTTTAGAATTAGGAATGGTTAGTTTAAGGAGTAAACCAACTTAACTAAAATTTGACAACATAGTATTGGGTGGTGGTGAGATGATAGTACGTTAGGGAAACCAATTCTAATAAGGTCAAGTATTCTTTACTTGGTCTCTTTAGACTGGTGAAACTAGTCGAAGCTACCGATCCAAGACCCAAACTAGTTAGACCAGAATTTTTCAAAGATTAATTTTGAAAATGAAATTTCACTGAAAGGCTTTGTCAAGGAAAGGGTTGATGATCCAATAAGGCTACGGCCAAAGAAGGCCTAGTGCCTCGCCAAGACCTGGAAGCCAATCTTTGAAATTCAAATTCAAACTAGTCTCTGTCAAATTCGAATCTAACACAAACTTTCAGTTAATTATAGATTCAAACATTTTTTTCAAATTAAAAATAAATTGATCGCTTTCAAAATTATATTAAGTCTTTCAAAATAAATCATGTTTTTCAAATTAATTCTGTCCATCAAAACCTGTCTCATAAAACCTGTAAGGCTAACATGGTTGATAACCCTAGACTGGGTGAGACGGCAAACTTAATGAAAATTCATTTAAGAACTGCATTTTTTTTATTTAGTTTAGAACGACACTGACTTAACGCTAGGCAAACCATGGCTAAAACAGTCAAATCAGGTCAAATCTGGTCAAATGCAGTCAAACAAGTCTATCAAAACACAAGTTGACTGTTTGCTATTTCATGATTATCTGAGTTAGGACTGTGCTTAGTAGAATAGGTTAACTTTCAGTTTCTTATTGCTTTACTTGATTTGAAAATCAGTTTCAAAACTGCTTTACTTAATTTCAAAATCAGCTTCTACTTATTTGTTGAAAAAGCTTTTAAAAATAAATTTTTCGACTTAGTTTTATTCTAAAAACTACCCCCTTCAATACTAGGGCTTTTTCGCAAATGGACTTAGCCTAGGCCCTAACCCTAGAACTGCATGCACCTATAGATTTAGAAGCCAGCATCTCACAAGCACCTTAGGGTACTTTTGATTGATAACCTAGAATGGGTTGAGATGCTTAGGTCTTTGCCGTAATTCAAGATGCTTTAAGTCAGTGCATCTGCAGTAATTGGGGCACTAAATACAACTTATACATTGATCAAGTTAAGTGTCAAAGTTTAGAAAATCTAACTTGAACAGAACACTTAACTTGACTAACCCTAGCGAAAACTACTGTTTATAACAGTTAGTAAGTGGCTAATCGGGTTAGACAGAACCCTAAACGAGAAATTGAAACTGGTTTGATTTAGTTCAATTCTTGAATTGGTTCAACACAGCAAATTAGGCAGTTTTATTTTTTATTATGCAATCTGCTTGTTTGCTATATTCCTATATTTTTGATATATGGCAAAGGGGGAGAGATAAGCAAAGGAGAAAGAGTTTAAATTTTGTTTCAAAATTTTTTCAAAATTCAAAGTCAATTTTGGTTCAAAATTCAAAAACTCTATCCTTTATACAAAAAGCACTTAAGCTTTAAAAGTCAATTTTGGTTCAAAATTCAAAAACTCTATCCTTTATTCAAAGAGTTTTTAAAGTACTTTCAAACTCAAGATTTCAAAATTTTCTAAGTACTTTAAATTTTCAAAATCTTCAAAGTACTCAAGATTTCAAAATTTTTCTAAGTACTTTAAAATTTCAAAATCTTCAAAGTACTTAAGCTTTCAAAATTTCTCTAAATATTTAAACTTAAGTTTAAATTTTTATTAAGCATAAATTTTCTAAAGTACACGACCAAAATTATTTTTGGAAAATTTGACTCTAAAGTTTCTGTTAAAAAGTGTAAGGAAAATCCATCTTTAGACTTAAAACTTATTTTCAAAAACCCCACGAATTTTTGAAAAATTAAGGGGGAGATTCGTTCCAGGGGGAGGGAACTAAACTAGTATATCATCTGCTATGATTAACTTAACTTTTTGAATCGGGTTGCCATAAATCAAAAAGGGGGGATTGTTGGTGCAGACAGCACCCAAGTCAAACCTGTGTTTTGATAAATGGCAAAAGGTTCAAAAGTTAAGTCTTATTTGTTTTCTAACATGCTACGTGAGTGTGCAGATTCAAGACCTAGCGAAGGACTGCTAGGCACCTGGCGAAGGACTGACAGGATACAAAGCCCTAGCAAAAGGACTGCTAGGCACCTGGCGAAGGAATGCCAGGAGGCAAAGACCTAGCGAAGGACTGCTAGGCACCAGGCGAAGGACAGCTTGGATTCGAAGACTTGGCGAAGGGCTGCTGGGCACCAGGCGAAGGACAGCATGGTACTAAAGACCTGGCGAAGGATTGCTGGGCAAAAAGTCCAACCGGAGGAGCCGGTTGGCGACAGGGTAAACTCTCCTGAGAGGAGTAGGTGAGGACGCATTCCCCGTCGAGGGAACAGTAGCCGTCGGTTCGACCTAGGGTTCCATTTTGGAGACCCAAAATCAGAACCAAGACAGCTAAGGCTGTATAAACATAATACTCTATCGCTTCATATTGTTTTGGACTAACCCTGGATGCAGGACCGAAGGAACGTGTGTCTGCAGCTCAGAATGCCCAAAGGAGAGAGGCAAGTAGCTGAGCAGGGCGCCCTCAGTGTTCCGGGTGCCCCCAAGGCCAACACAATACAAGCGAAGCAACATGTGCTTCGGCTGCTTACTGGCCGGGGCGCCCCGGACGCCCAGGGCGCCCCCAGTGCCCGGGGCGCCCCGGACGCCCAGGGCGCCCCGGACGCCCAGGGCGCCCCGGACGCCCAGGGCGCCCCACGCCTAAGCCAGCAAAGTCGATTACCCTTATCCAGCCGAGAAGCCCGCGCTAAAGGAGTCAAACAGGGCGCCCCCAGCGTCCCGGGCGCCCCCAGCGTCCCGGGCGCCCCCAGTGTCAAACCTCAGCCCTATTCGAGTGGGATAGAGGTTGACCGAGCGAAGCTCGGATCACGTGACACGTGGGGGGGGGGGGGGGGCGCCCCCGACGTCCAGGGCGCCCCGAGGTGCTATAAATAGCACCCAACGCCAAGGCTTTCGATAATCCAAGTTCTCGAACGCATTCACGCTCTTATGCTTCCGCGCTCTGCTTCGGCAACCTCCCGACTCGAGATACAAGCGTCGACGACGTCCTACTGCTCCGGAAAAAGTAATCTACACCGGACGTCGGTAAAAAGAAGAGTTTAATTTCAGTACTGCACTTTAACTGTAATTCTATTTCTGTAACTAATTTTGCGCGATTATAGTATTGCCCGCAGTAAACGGTCAGCGACCGTGGGCCTTGGAGTAGGAGTCGACCTAGGCTCCGAACCAAGTAAAAAACTTGTTGTTTGCGTGTTTTTGTTTTTAATCTTCCGCTACGCATTCTCTTTTCCAATCCGAACATTTAACGATATTCACCCCTCCCCTCTATCGTTTCTCTCGATCCAACATATCCGAGGGACGGGAGCCGAAGATGAAGAGGGCGCGAAGGCGATAGTCGAGGCTGCGGATGAGGAGTCAGTCGAGTCGTGAGGGTACGAGTGCTGTGTGATTGTACTCGGGAAATCCAAGGGTTTGAGTGCGGAGTTGAAGATACTCATGAATGATAATCTTAGGTGTGTGAGTATACCAGTCGACTGGCCTGGGGCAGTCGACTGATGAAACTCGCAAAAGGGTCTCAGCCCTGGGATCAGTTGACTGCCCTGGGGGCAATCGACTGGTAGGTGGCTGATGAGTTGGCTGAGAATTCGAACGTTGGGTTGCAACGTTCGAATTTCAGTGGCACCAGTCGACTGCCCCCAGGGCAGTCGACTGGTGGCGAGAGTTTCAGCCCGAGTCCTATTTAAAGAGGATTTCGTGGTGGCTGAGATTCTTGACGAGTCTTGTCTTGGTTAAAGGCAAGATAGTAGTCTTTGTGCTCAGAGGTTTGCTTGGGATTGTGGCGAGGTTTCTCCACCCACAAGGAGCGACGAGAGCTAGCCGGAGGTTATCCAGGGATTGATCCACCGACGGATTCATGGATTAGTCACCCGTCCGGGTGGATACCAAGTAAATCTTCCGTGTTAGCATTGGTTAGTGTTGTTTTATTGTTTTTATTGTATATTCCGCTGTGCAAACTAACCGTGCAGGAAGAAGAGATTTGAAAATCGCTATTCACCCCTCTAGCGTACAGATTCGATCCTACATATTTATGTTAGACCATGACAACGAAGATTATAATAGCTGAACTCAATAAAGGAGAAAAATTAAATGGGGATAACTACAAAATATGACACCTTAAGATACAGTATGTACTTGAGGAAACAAAAAGTTTAGAAGCTATAAATCAATTTATGGTAGAACCTGCAGATGTTTCTACCACTTAGCATAGATGTGATCTTGATGCCTATAAGGCATGGAAGAAAAATGACTCCACTGCTAAGGGTATTTTGATTAATTAATGGTAGATGACCTGGTATATGAGTATGAGTCATTACCATTTGCTCATGCTGTCTGGGTTGCCCTGAGAGATAAATACAGTGGAGTTAGCTTAAGCAAGCTTCGTTAGTTGACAATCAAGTTTAACAGTGGTGAGAAATGCCCGAATGTCTTCATGACCCAATATCTGAGGGAAATGAGGAATATGATTCGAGAGCTAAAAACTGTTGGTCATGAGTTGACTGATGAACAACAGATTCAGGCAGTTATCCGTTTCCTTCCTGATTTTTGAGAATTAATGAAACAGAACTTTACACATAGTGAAAGTATTAAGACTTTCATTGATGTCTCTGTTGGTGCAATCGATCCAAGTTTGATCGGTACGATCATGGATTTTGATGTGTGTGTCAATATGATTAAGTTAGGATTTCATATTAGTTTGATGTGTGTTTAAGTCATGCAGGATTTGGTAGAACACATATGGGAGATCTCATCCTGAGTGCTCGGGTCCTTGAGACGGTGAAGGATGGTACATCCGAGGGATCCCTGGACAAGGAACAACGGAGTAGAGCCAAGAAAAGTGGACTTCAAGGCAACGACAAGAGTGGCTTCCTCCAACGGTATTTTTTTCGTCACCAATTGCTCACGATTTACGAAAGATTCACTGTAAATTTCACAGATTTTATAATCTATGTTCATGCTTTAAAAAATGCCCCCGAAGCTATGGTGTAGCGATAAACGACTAGTCATTATCTCATTCATCCGCGATTCGATCCCTAACTACGACGTATTTTATAGAAATTTTTCCTCCAAATAGGATGTGAAATTTGAGACGCTGAGCTTCTAAACCATCTACCACGAGCGCTTCCCGATTTATCCTGATGACCAAGAAAATTTTTCGTAAAACCGAACCGGTCACTCCAGATTTATCTGCTACCTAGTTCAACATTTTTATAATCTACGTAACAAACAAAGGAGCAGAACTGGACTGAATCGGGAGAACAACTTACAGGGTCATCAAAAATATGGGCACTTATCATATCGATACTACGAGCATCGTTTTGCATCAGTTATTATCCAAGCAATAGAAATGAATTCATAGAAAATACATACTACTCTCGCCAACGACAAGAAAATTCATAGTAGAGAGACATTCGATAGATTCAGGAATATTGGAAGAGATTGCAAAAGCATCAATCGAGATGATCCAGGGAGTGGAACTGGAAATGTGATTACTCTTCGTGGCGGTTGATCTAGACTGTAAACTTGCCCTTGCTTTGGCTTTCCAGTGGCAAGGAACTTTATATGATATGGTAATCCGAAACCATACAGAATCCGGCATGCAAGATATACGTGCCTGCTACCAAAAGGTAAGAGCTTCCCCCAGTCTAATTAGAAATATATCATGGCTCAACATTGTTTTCCCTGCTGGTGCGAGGAACAGAGAATGGGATGCATGTATCGGTTTATGAAAATCACCATCATACGCGGTATCTTCCCCAGAAGCCCTTCTTTCTCTTGGATTCACTTTCAGATTTTGACCTTGATGATCGACCAAGAGAGAAATGTCGCCTCAAGCCCAATGAGGACTTTGTGCTAGAACTAGCTTCATTCCTGAGTCCTACTCCGGTGGTCGGTTGGCTTTCGTAAAGTAGTGCTTTTCCCTGGGAGTAATTGTCAGCTGCTCCAATCCTTGAGAGTCTGTCCCTAACCTTGGCTTCGGCTTTCTTGAATAGTTTTGCTGCAGATTTTTCTCCATGTGTACAGAGAGGGCACGGTGGGTCATATTGGTCGGTTTCAGTGGTCATTTTCTCCAAACACCCAGCATGATAGAGGTGCCCACAAACCAAAATGGCAACCACGCAATGGTCTGTTAATAGAGTTGCGCATATTCTACAAGCCTGTTGATCAGAACTGCTATGTGTTCTTTGATGAGAATATGAGCTGGAAATCTTAGTGCTAGTGGGAGTGAGGTTATCACTATCGAATGACCATCTCTCCCTATTCGAAGAAGCCACAAGCTCAGAAAATGTTCGCATGGACCAACCATCCGAAGATCCGCCATGAGAGCCTCCAGTGGAAAAGTCATTGCTGCAGAAAGAGAGAACAAATGACTGCCTCCCCTCAGGAGAGCTGTTTTTGTTAAGAGACTGTAGAGAAGGGATTCTGCTGTCAGAGATCTGCCGAGATAGTTGATAGCCCGGCGACCGGCGAGCCTTTCTTGAATAAGTTGGATCGGATGGAAGCCGGCGACACCTTGAAGATGATGGATCTGCCATGTATGAAGGGGAAGGAGTTGACGGCACTGAGAATGTTGACTTCATATCGGCAGCGCTTGGTGCCAAGAATGAAGGCATAGGAGAGCTCTTTCTCTGGAAATTGAACAAGATGGTAACATGACAATAAGTTCACTAAGTTCACAGCAACTGAACTGTGATGATGATATGGAAATGTATAGTTCGAGCATATTCAATCTCACCTTAGGGGATGATGTGCTTCCATTGGATTGATCATCTGTTAAATGAAAATAATGTTAGTTCGAATCCATGTTGTGCATAACTAGCTTCCCCCTTCTTTGAGAAAGGCTACCAAAGAAGGAATCCCTCATCAAACAACTATTACCAGACCCTTTCTTTGAGAAAGGCTACCAAAGAAGTAATCCCTCATCAAACAACTATTACCAGACTTATCATATGTTGTTCCGATAACAAATACATGAAGCAACTCCTTAGCTAAAAAACAATAAGCAGATATCTTGTTGGTTACGGTGTTCATTGGTATAGCTTACGAATTCTCACTTAACCGATGTGAGCAACAAGATGAGAAATGGAAACAAAATACATGAACGTAATAGTCTATCCTAACATTCAAATTGAGGGAAAATCATATATTTATAAAAACTGAAAAATTATAAATTTACCTTGCAGATCTCACATGTGAGGAGAGTGGACAATTAAATATTTTGATCACTAAGATTACATCAAGTACAACAATGGTTAGCTTATCACAGATTAGGACAAATCAACGTAACTAAATTGTAAAATAATCAATAACATGTTAAATGTTAAAACCACTAAGCAAGTGATGGTTTACAAGTTAGAGCAATAACATGGATCAAAACATAAATAATGACAGGCAAATGAGCAAACTATCACAATTTTGGGTTGGTAATAAATTTGATAGAGCAAGAATCATTTGAGAGTAAGCAAACAAAGAATCATGAGAATCGATAAACAAAATAGATCCGTGAGAAATGACATTTGTGGAGACAAACAGCACCTTCTCTTTGAGGATACTAAGCAACCTCTTTAGTTGACACAATCTGGGATGTCTTGGAAGAGTGAACAATGATGATGAAATCCTCATCAACATTTTTATTATTTAAGAGAAATACAAAGACTAATAATTCCACTTAATTTCTTAGGAAAACTATAAACAAACCCTCAACTTTGCAAATGATTTTAGCAAGGACTTGTGCCAAAGTTATGCTACCTATTTAGTCTCTTCATCATCCAGAAACATATATTTCGTAAAGGACAATAAGATGACAAATGTACCTGAGGTATCATTGGTTGCCATCCCAGCACTCCCATTCCTAATAGATTTTTCACTTTTCTGTAACTGGAAAGCAGTTGATGGACCAGCCTTGTCAGGCAATCTTTCTGCTTCAGTAAGTAACTCATTCTTAACTTCATTCCCAGCATCCAGATGATGAGAGATTTGAGGAGTGTTATCCATGACAACCTCTATGTGTGTTCGGTTGTCCCACCGAAAGCTCCAAGTAGGAGAGTGCCTTATATTTCTGTATGTTGAAAGTGAAACATCAAGCTGAGCTAGGTTTGGCGAGTGTTTATCCTTCACCGCCACACAACAATTGGCCCCCATATTGCTTTTTGTTACTAAAGTTTATAGAAATCTAATAGGGAAACAAATATCAGTGTTATAAAAGTACAAATATGAACATCTTTTGCAGCATCAGGAGCCTGGAAAAGAATGCCAAACCTTGAGTCCACAGCTTGACCTATCACAAAAAAATGAAATTTTTAAAAATGAATATAAAAAATCACAAACACAAGTAGATCATCCTAGTCATCAAGACATGGCAAACACAAGGAGATAAAATAAATATTTAAAATTTCAGTGAAGATAGGAAACACAATCCAAAAAAAAATCAAGAAGCATGACCAAATCTCAGTTTGTCTTGTTCTCAAAGGAACATGTAAGAAGCGCTAAGATTAGTACAGCTCTTCTCAAAGGTAAGAATCAGAAGCTGTGTTTGTGTAGACAAAAGGCGAAATCGCTCACCCCCAGCGCCCCCGTCCCAAGGCCATCACGAGGGAGGTAAATCACGGTCCCCGGAGTAATTAGTGCACAGTTGGGCCGAGAATTGTTACACCAAACGCCCAGAGTTTTAATCCAGTGCGTCTCGCGCGACTCGAACCCAGGACCTCTTAGACAACACCCTCATGCACTAACCACTCCGGATCCCCGTGTGTGTGTGTGTGTGTGAGAGAGAGAGAGAGAGAGAAGAGAGAGAGAGAGAGAGAGATTAATGCTTTTATCACTGTTATGGCCCCACGACTTTGATAGTATGAAACAATGAAAATGTTAAATGGAAAAGTCGATGGCATCATCATCCCTAAAAAGGTATACAGTTGCAATTGGTCTACACAGAACAGAGTACCGTCCGAGAACAATGAGAAAAAAAGAGTCAGGGATGCAACATATCACTCGTCAAACAAGTAGGTTTAGTGGTCAAATATAATAGTCCAATAAGACTCCCAACTTTGCTAGTCAACTAAGAGTGATAGCATTCCTTCCTCATCCAGTTCACAACAAACAAGGGATAAAACAAGAACAAGTGGTAAACACAACAATGCTAATGCAAGTCAATTGTATGTCACGCAAAAGTAATTCACTTAGTCAAACAGAATGACGTCAATTTCGAAAAAAGAATTACTGAGTGTGGGTCATTAGCCTTCTTCATTCCTGGCAAAACTTTATAAACAGTCAACAACTGTAATGCATCAACTCTTACGAAAGAATATTATAAGCAATGGTATCTTGATCAATGTTTAGTCAAGCACCCACGTGAATTTTCATTTTTTTTTTCTAGTTTCTCCATGAGAAAGAAATCAACAAAAAAATATTTTAAAAAGATATTATTTTAAAAAAATAAGGAAAAAAATCCATTACGATGATTAAGTAACCGCAAACAGTTCTTATGGTTACAATTGCAACCCGAGAAATATGAGACGGGATAAGATGCCATAAATTCTGAATTTTAAGAAATCAATAGCTTTTGATAGATAAAGCGTGCCATAAAAATCACAAATTTGGCGGTCCAACAACTTAGGGGCAGCTAAAAAAAGGTAAGAGGTCCGTCAAATGATACCAAGAAAAAAAACACACCATCAAAGGTCAGTAATCAAATTGTTCATGAGATCCCCAACAATCAAGAATTCCAATAAAAGCATCATTTAAATAAAATAACAGATCAAAAGAACTTACGAGCCGAGATTCACTATTAGAAGAATCCAGCAGAATACCTCACAAGAGGAAGAAACCCCGTTTGGTAAAGTGAAAGAAAGCAGCAACAGATCAGGAAGCCGATCGGATCCAGGTGAGCCTTCCGCGGAGAAGACCGCCGGTACGAGCTCGATCAGCCAAGTTGGCCTGGTGGGTGTCCGATCAACTCCGCGTAATCCTCCGCCCTCTCGCAGCCGTTCAATCGGCCTAGCGTACACCCGGATCGAGTAACCAGCAACGCTGATCGAAAATCCCGAACTCCGAAACGAAGATTAGGGTTCTTCTCGCAGCACTCCGCCCGATCCGATTCCTCTCGTCTTCTTACAGATGAGAGAGAGCCAGAAAAACCGGGTGGCTCAGGCTAGGGTATCTTTATATATAAGAGTATCAATTTTAGTCTCTAGCATACGTGCAACAAAACAGCCCAAGTCTTCACTCGCTATTGGTACCACTTGATTAAAACTTGTTATCTACATCATAAAACATGAGAAAGGTAAGTTTTTTCGGGTGAAAACAGTAGTGAGATTAATATTTGTCATTTATCGGTTTACTCGATAAGAACCCGAAATCGTATTATTGATTTTTTTTTCCAAGGCTTTTTCTTTAAGATGTAATTGAGCGAATTATTGTACACATTCCAAAATAAGAATTTTTAGGGTAGTTTTTAATTAAAAACTATTATATATTTTTTTATTTTTTAAAAAAATTAATATGATTTAGGAGTCAATTCAAGTGGTTAGGGAGGAAAATGAAGCTGACACCAATAACTGTTCGACTTAATATTATATTTGTTTAATATATACATAATTAATTAAATAATCAATTTTGAATAATTTATATATATATATATATATATATATATTATACATTTAATTCATTAAGGTTATGAAGATGTGAATAATATTCGTAAATAACGTGGATAATATTCATGAATAATATTTATGAATCATATAATTAATCGATTTAAGCTACTCCAATCGTAATTGATTGGAGAACTTCGATCGATTAGGAATTGATTAGTAATCAATCAGTTATATTTGTCGCGAGAAAACATCATCATTATTTTTTTATAGATATAAAAAATTTAAAAGTAAGTATAATTATTCCTAAATTCAACATATTAAAATTAAAATTTAGTGTATTTTTTTTTATCAAATTGAGCATAATTTTTTTACGTCTGACCAATTGATTAGGAGTTCATACCAATTGATTAATCTAAGATTAATTGATTAGGTCGTGCTCAATTTGAATATATTAATTTTAGTTAAATGATGTTAAATTTACGAATAATTATATTTTATTTTAAATTTTTTTATAAAAAAAATTAAGGATAATTTAATAAATTAATAGTTGAAGCATGAAATTTTATAGGTAAAAAATGAAAATAAATTTTGTTAATACAAACTAAAGAGAGAATTGAGTTTACAGGTAGAAAATTTAAGATAATTTTCTCTTCTTTTAAATGGATTATCTTATAAAATAATTTTGAACATCATGAAATTTAATTCGAATGGTTTACCGTACAGACAAATATTATCATTATTATTATTTAGTAACTGTATTAAATATGTATTAAAAAATATTATGTTAAACCAAATGTACAATTGTCCAGAGGTAAATGCAAAAATTAATAAATTGAAATTAATATGTATATGATATGTGGTCCTATATTTTTTTATAAAATGGTAGATATTATAATATTAAAGATGTTAAACGCCTGCGGATCCCGATCAGCGGACATGAAATTGTAGGGCCACACGTCTGTCGTCGTATAACTGTGTTCTATGCGGACTCTGGTCGCCAATTTCTCCAGCAGTCCGCGATCAACCCCCTTCCTCTGTTGCACTCCGCCACCTCAACCAGCCTCCCTTCTAGCTTCGCCTTTGTCCGGTGAAGGCGCCAAGGGATCCCTTTTCTGACTCTCCGTCGCCTGCTGGAAGAGAAGAAGAGATGGTGCTGATCTCTCTGGTTCGTGACTACATCGGGCGGATGCTGCAGGACATCCCCGGAATGAAAGTCCTCATCCTTGATTCGCAAACGGTACCTCTCGTCGATCCTTCTCTTATTTTCGTGATAAGGGCGAACGAAGCCCACCAATTATATTGAAATGTAAAAATTTTCGAGTATTGAAGTTGTTATTACCCTCTAGAACTCATCCTTTAACACCACAAATTGATGATTCTTATCGACGTCCTTGTCCGGTTCTCATCTTGGATGGGACGGATCCTCATGGCGCCGAACGCGTTTGTTAGGTTAACTGATTTCTCTTTCATGCGCAAGTTCTAGGATTTATGTCTGGAGAGTTCGCCGCTTTCACTAAGCAAGATTTTTGCTGAACGCTTTTTGGATTTGAATTGCTTAATTGTTTCGAACACGGTTCGGATTTGACATTTGAGTATGAAATAATCAATATCGAACAGCAAAATTCCAGCTTACTATTTGTTGAAGAGAATGGAAACCTCAACTTATTCTTAAGATCGTCTGAATAATTTCTGGATTGTAGAGAAAAACATATTTTGCCTCTGGTTACTATCAGTAGATCTCTTTTACTTTCTCAAGAAAAGACCATCTGTTTATTTTACCTTTTAGATATTTGGTTTTGGTTGTTCATAAATTTATTACCATTTCTTCTGTGAGTTTCTCAGAAAGACTGGAAAACCTTATAGTTAGTTCTACAGACTACTTGAGTGTTGTGAGTGTTTGTGTGCTGTAATTAATTTGTGTGTGCGCTCTAAGACAATTCTGATCTCATTTGAGAGCATTTCGTTATCGTTCCATTCCTTAATAAGTAACAGGTTTATGGTGCATCTAGAAGTTTGTTTTTCTAATAAGTTTTCAATCACTAAATTGTAGCCAAAGCCAAGTTATCTTTGCATATTTATATTATACGTTAACCACAATCCTTCATTTAACTCATTTATGTTGGATCTCTTGCCGTTCAAACTGTAGCATGGTTGTCATAATGATGACTTGGAATGATCTCGTCATAATCCCATTGGTTGTTGTGCAATGAAGTGACAAGATGCAAAGATAGATATCACGCAGCAGGCTTGTCAACACTAACAGGAAAGGTCTTCATGAAATGAAGAATTAATAGGTTCTACCATGTCAAATGAAGTTTACTTGTTAGTTCCTTCTGATGAAGAATTCTCCATCTCCATGTTATTTCTACCGCTGCTCAATGTCATATTTGGATGTATGAAGATCATTGCCTCTTTAACTTGATCATGTTGTGTTTGGCGAAGGAGCTTTCATGGAGTAAACCAGCTGATTCTGTTGTTGCCAATTGAATAGCTGAAATTTCACAGGCTGTCATCAATCTTCTGAATAATGAAGCTATTTCTGATGTGGATCGATTGCGGCTAGTAATGTTGTATGCCTTACGCTATGAGAAAGAGAGCCCAGTTCAATTGATGCAACTTTTCAACAAGTTAGCTTCTCGTTCTGCAATATATAAGCCTGGGGTAATGTTGGGTTATCCCGACACAAAAATATAAAAACGCAGCAGAAACAAGAATCCTTGAGCGATCCATGCGAAAGAAAAACTCGTACAAAGTTAATCTACATCTACTTCTGAAGAAGATATACCTTCGGAGCGTGCCCTTTGCTTATCTCGCTCGTCCAAGGTGCGTCAGATCTCTTGCACGTTCAAGTGTCCGTGCCTCTATTCGTATCCACACAGACACAATCTCTCAACTTCGGGAGAACTAGCTTAGTTGTGCTAGCAACTTAAGGTAGCTCGCAGAACACTAAGAACCCTACAGTGGGGTTTCAACCAAAGGAGGAAGATGAGGGAGGGAAGAAGAAAGGGAAGGAGAGAAAGAAGACCTCATCCAAAGTCACAAGACCCTCTTTTATACTCATCCCATGAATATGAAGAGGTTTGTGTCTCTTTGGCTTCCTTCATTACCAATAAAGTGCACATCTTTTCATGTGGCTTTTTATCATTTCCCATGCAAGAAAAGAATTTTTTCTTTTCTCTTCATTAAACACTTTAATGAATTTCCCTTTAATCTCGACTGGGCCTCTCGGGCTTCCGACCGGTCTCCCGACCAAGTCTGCCGAGTGCCGAGTGCCGAGCTCCTGACCCAGTCTGCCGAGCTCCGACCTAGTCTGCCGAGCTCCGACTCGGTCTGCCGAGCTCCGACTCGGTCTGCCGAGCTCCGAGCTCCCGATCCGCGCTCCCGAGTTCCCAACTCGAGCTTCCGAACTGACCTCCCGAGTTCCCAACTCGGGCTCAGATCTCCCGAGTTCCCAACTCGGATTTCCCGAAGCATTATGTCCTTAGTGTGTGACCCAATAGGTTCTCGCGACGTTGACAATGCGCCTAAACGCTTTAGACACATAAGCAATGAGCGACATCTAGCAATGCATCATTGCTACCCAAGTAACAAGAAAAGTCGAGATCCGACTAAACCTCTGTGACTATGATAATGTATGATCTTATCCTTCTATCCTTGATATCTAGATTGACTAATTAGGCATAGACCGTGTCATCCTCAATCAATCTTGTGTTTCTTGATCCCCGAGTAGACTCACTGAAACAAATGAGCTCAATATCTCATATTGACTCATTTGAGCATGGTCATGCGTTTCAGTAGTCCTACTCGATCAAGGGGCCTACAGATATCACTCCCGTCATATGGGAGGGATAGTTCCCATCTACATCACTCACATCCCTCCGCATAATTCATTGTTGATACAGTCTGACCCTGATTGTTGTTTTGGTGTTGACACCGATTTTAGTTTAGATGGATGATTATTGATTATGATTAAGTCCTGATCGGGGATCAGGCATGGTATGGAAAATCCTAACCCGGAGGGTTAGGTGTTGGAAATCCTAGCTTGGAGGGCTAGGTGTGTGAAAAATCCTAATTTGGAAGAGGTGGGTGAAAAGTCCTAGCTTGGAGGGCTAGGTGAAAAGTCCTAACTTGGAGGGTTAGGTGCAAATTCCCATCTTGGAGAATTAGGTGAAAAAGTCCTGGCTTGGAGGGTCAGGTCCTAGCTTGGAGGGCTAGGTTTGGAAAAGTCCTAATCCGGAAGAGTTGGGTGAAAAGTCCTAGCCTGGAGAGCTAGGTGAAAAGTCCTAACTTGGAGGGTTAGGTGCAAATTCCCAATTTGGAGGGTTAGGTGAAAAATCCTTAGCTTGGAGGGCTAAGGTGTCTGGAGCCCCCTGGATCGGTCTGGTGACCGATCAGGGAGTTGGCACGGTGCTCCTTCGTGGATCGGTCTGGTGACCGATCCAGCGATAACTGATCGGTCTGGTGACCGATCAGGGAGTATGCGTTTCACCCACTGCTTGGCTCCTGATCGGTCTGGTGATCGATCAGGGAGCAAACAGTGAGGTTGAGTTCCCTTGCTGAACTGCTCCTGATCGGTCTGGTGACCGATCAGGATCACTGTACAGATCGTTCTGGAGAACGATCCAGTGTCACAGGTTCCTCTCTATGATCGATCAGGACGGAGCCTGATCGGTCTGGCCACGATCTGATCGGTCTGGAGACCGATCAGGAGGTTGCCTGATCGGTCCGGTGATCGATCAGGAGGGTTGGACTGCGAAGCTCAGAAATCGCCCAATAAAGGGGTGGATCGGTCGGGTGATCGATCCACAATTTGGGATCGGTCTGGTGATCAATCCAGGAGAGTCCAAAGAAATCGTGATTTCTAATCGAGCGTTGGGGACCGATCAGAACGGAGCCTGATCGGTCTGGACCCAGCCTGATCGGTCTGGTGACCGATCAGGAGGCGCTCTGATCGGTCCGGTGACCGATCACTTTAATTCAAATTGCACTGTCAGACGCTCTGATCGCGTCTGAATGTATCCGATTCTCTGCGCTTAACATCTGATACATGATATGCTGTTTGATATGCTGCTCTAACACTCTGATTAAGCTGCAGGTGACAGGGGAGGATTCAAACACTCAAGGAGAAGTCAATGGAGGCTTTCCTTGGAGCAGGTTTGTCCGTTTTTCCATCTCAGGTTGCAACGGCCGAGCTGCAGACTGGAGCTTGGCTGAGGGAAGCTCAGGGAGTCCAGGGATAGCTCAGTGGTAGCTGGCGTTGGCAGATGAGCAGCTGGGAGTTGCAGGGATGGTGTCATCTGATGCTTGGTGGAGAAACAAAAGAGAGAAGAGACTTCGGTTGAAGCAGAATTTTTCGAGTTCCAAGTGTTCGAGCTTGCTGAAGTTTTTGCTGCGATTTTGTGTTCTCCACACTTGACTTGCTGTGTGCTTGTGCTGTTGATTCTTTGAGCAAGTCATTGAGATCTGAGGAGCAACCAACTCTTACGTGAGTGCTTGGAGGAAGGAACAAGGAGCTTGGAGTCCAACAGTGAGAAGACACGAAGGAGGGAGTCCTTGCGTGAGATCGTCGCTGGGTGGAGCTCGGAATAAGCTTGCTGTGTTCTTGTCCTTGCTGAGTGCTTGAGTAAGATCTTTCTTGTTGTTTCATTGAGCTTAAACATTTATCTGTGATTGAAACGCTGTGGAGAGGTTTCTCCACCGAGAAGGAGGTTGTCTTCTATCCGGTGCTAACCGGGGCTTGATCTGCCGACGATCAAGGGATCGCCCACCTTAAGGGCACGCCAAGGAGTAGGGGCAAGTTATCCCCGAACCTTGTAAACCCTCCTTGTTAGCGATCTTGCTAGTTGTGTCTGCGTTGCTTTCGTTTTCTGTCTCCTGCTTACTCTGTGATTATTTCTTCCGCTGTGCTACTGATCAGTTTGAGTGCAGAAAATCGATTTGTGTCTAAGGCAAAAGTGATTGGCTATATTCACCCCCCCTCTCTAGCCATCCGGTTCCAACAAGTGGTATCCGAGCTTGGGGCTCTATTTACGGCTTAACATCTGAGAGTTATCAACAAGATGGCGTTGAGAGAAGGCTTCTCCACCACCCAACCTCCATTCTTTGATGGCGCCGACTTTCAATATTGGAGATCAAAGATGGAATATTATTTGAAGATGGACATCAACACTTGGTTCGCGGTGAAGGAGGGTTTCATCCCTCCGAAGGATGATGAAGGCAAAGAGCTTGAGTCGTGGAGATGGACTGCCGAACAAACTCGGAAGAGTGAAGCCGACGCGAAGGCGGTTGTCACTCTACAATACGGCATGAACAAAGACCAACTCATCAAGGTTGGTCCTTTCACAAGTGCAAAAGACTTGTGGAACAAACTCATTGAGCTTCACGAGGGCACCCGAGACTCAAGAATCACAAAGAGGGATTTGTTCCTCAATCAACTCCAAAATCTCTCCATGTAGGAGAATGAGTCGGTAAGTGAGCTTCATAGCCGGTTCAAGGAAGTCCTCAATGGGCTTCATTCGATTAATGAAAAGGTCGAGAATCGCGACCTTGTGAGGTAAATCTTGAAAGCCTTTCCAAGGAACGCTTTGTGGTCATCCATGGTGGATGCCTACAAAGTTTCCAAGGATCTATCTATTATAAAGTTAGATGACTTATTTTGTGAGATAGAATTGCATGAAATGGCTAACAAAGGCCCCAAGAAGAAGGGGATTGCTTTAGTTGCAGGGGACCGATCCAACAAGAAGAAGAAGAAGAAGAAGAAGGAGAAGGAGGTCTCTTCGTCTTCATCCTCTTCTGAATCCGAGTCCGATTCCGAGGAAGATGGCAGCGGCTCCTCATCCTTCGAGATGACAAACTTTGTGAGAAGAATGATGAGAAGGGGTCGACACTTCAAGAGTAGAGGTAACTCTAGTGAAGCTAAACTTGATAAGACTAATGCCTCTTGTTTTGGGTGTGGTAGGAAAGGGCACTTCAAGAATTAGGTTCCGAAACTAAAGAAGAAGGAGGAGAAATCCAAGAGGAAAGAAGAAAAATTCAAGAAGAAGAAGAAGGCCTTGAATGCCACTTGGGATGAGTCATCCTCTAGCTCATCCGATGAAGAGAAGGAGGAGAAGAGCACAAGGCATGTGGCACTTATGGCTCTTGGAGAGGAAAGCTGTGATGAATCTTCAAGTTCCTCAAACGCGGCTTCATCATCCTCGGATGATGAAGAGGTAACTTCTCCCGAGCTTGAAAAATGTTATAGAGCAATTGCATGTTTAACTAGTATGCTTAAGAAGTCAGAAAATAAGGTTAAAGCATTGCAATTAGAAATTGATCAATTGAAGTTATCTAGGGATGATAACATTGATGATTTGCATGTTGAATTATTAGAAGATGAGATTAAGTCATTGAAGCTTGAGGTTGATATATTGAAATCCTCTAAGGTTGTGGATGTAAATGATTTGCATGATGACTTGCTAGTAGAAAAGAACAAATCATTAAAGGGTGAAGTTGAGAGACTCAAGAATATTCTTGAGAAGTTCTCAACTAGCTCTAAAACCCTAGACATGATCTTAAATGCCCAAAGGGCAGTCTACAATAGGGTCGGTATTGGTTACCGTCCCAAAGAACTCTCATTTGTGTCTCTTATGTCTAGGACTGATATGAGATAATCTAGGACACCCAAGGGTTCATTTGGTAACAATGGTAGTTTTAAGGTCATAGGAATATGAGACATTCAAATATACGAATGTCTTAGAATTTCAAATGTCCTTCTAGTCAAGGTGATGAAATTTACTCTCCTAAGTGTGAGTCAATTGTGTGACACGGGTTACACAATTGACTTCCAACCAAGTCAATGTCTAGTTAGACAACATGACACCTTGGACACGGTACTAGTAGGAACAAAAGTAGACAATATTTATCAAGTTTCATTTAAAAGTGCTACTAATGTTTCTGCTAAGTGTTTCATGTCAAAAGAAGAAGAGTCCATCCTTTGGCACCGGAGGCTAGCACATGTGAACATGAAGAACATCCGGAAGTTGGCCAACAAGGGGTTAGTCCGTGGCTTACCAAGCATCAAGTATGAGGAAAATAAACTTTGTGATGCATGTCAAATAGGTAAGCAAACAAAATTTGCAAATAAAGGTTAAAGCGCTGTAAGTACTTCTACTGCATTAGATTTACTTCACATGGATCTATTTGATTGTAGTACTATCATATCATTGAATGGAATTAGATATTGCTTTGTGATCATTGATGATTTCACTAGATATACTTGGACCTACTTTTTAAAATATAAGGACCAAACCTTAGATGTTTTTATTTCTTTTTGTAGAAGAGTTGAAAATGAGAAATCATTAACAATTAAGACAATTAGAAGTGATCATGGAGGTGAATTTCAAAATCAAAGGTTTTTAGAATTTTATCAAGATAGGGGTTATAAACATGAGTTCTCTACTCCTAGAACACCACAACAAAATGGTGTTGTAGAGAGGAAGAACCGTGTACTTCAAGAGGCCGTACGAAGCATGCTTAATGAGTACTCACTCCCGAGTTACTTATGGGCTGAAGCTGTGAATATAGCCTGCTATGTGCAAAACCGGGTCCTCATTCATAGGTTTTTAGGGAAGACTCCCCATGAGCTTTGGTTTGGGAAACCACCCACAGTTAAACACCTTCGGGTGTTTGGTTGTATGGTGTTTATCCTAAACACCAAGGATCATCTTGGAAAGTTCACGGCAAAGGCTGATGAAGGGATACTAGTCGGGTACTCCCTCGTTAGCAAAGCCTACCGAGTCTACAACAAGAAATCTAAATTAGTTGAAGAGTCTTCTGATGTGGTTTTTGAAGAAATTCCAAAATCAAATGACCAATCAGAAAATGTAGAAGGAGTCCAACTTAAACTTAGGAGACTATGTTTGAATGAAACTCCAAGTGTTGTTGATGGTGATGAGTCTGATGACGGTGAACCTAGACCACCCATAGATCAGCCGGATCCTGAGGCTGAACTTGTGTCTGGTGAACCCATTCAAGAAGCACCACCAACACTAAATCAAACTAGATTAGCCTCTAGTCATCCCCAAGACCAAATTGTTGGAGACATCCATCATGGGGTTAGAACTAGATCATTCTTCCGGAATGAGGCTAATGAAGTTGCCCTAATTTCCGAAATTGAACTTAGAAAAATTGATGAAGCATTAAATGATCCCGATTGGATCATTGCAATGCAAGATGAACTAGGTCAATTTGAAAGAAGTCAAGTTTGGGACTTAGTCCCTAGACCCAAGAAGACCACCATCATTGGAACCAAATGAGTCTTCAAGAATAAATTGAACCACAAGGGAGAAATCATTAGAAACAAGGCACGCTTGGTAGCCAAGGGCTACAGTCAAGTTGAAGACCTTGATTATAATGAAACTTATGCTCCCGTGGCGCGATTAGAGTCCATCCGATTGATGCTAGCATTTGCTGCGCATCGTGGCTTCAAATTATTCCAAATGGATGTCAAATCGGCCTTTCTAAATGGTTTGATTAGAAAAGAGGTCTACGTCGAACAACCTCCGGGGTTTGAGAATACCGAATTTCCAAACCACGTGTTCAAGCTCAAAAAGGCACTTTATGACCTTAAACAAGCACCTCGGGCCTGGTATGAGCGGTTGTCGACATTTTTAATTGAGAAGGGCTTCGTTAGAGGCCAAATAGACCCTACACTATTTCTATGAAGAGATGGTGACAATATATTTGTAGCTCAAGTATATGTCGATGACATAATTTGTGGCTCAAACAACAAGGGCTATTTAAATGAGTTCATTGGACACATGGAGAGTAAGTTTGAAATGAGTCTAGTGGGAGAGTTGACTTTCTTCCTTGGACTTGAAATCAAGCAAACTCGCGATGGTATCCATGTGCACCAATCAAAGTATACACAAGAAATGCTTCGAAAATTCAATATGAGTGATTCAAAGGAGGTAACCACTCCCATGGCCACAAACACAAGATTAGACAATGATGAGAGTGGTAAACCCGTTGATTTGACTCTATATCGAAGCACGATAGGGAGTTTGCTATACCTCACAGCTAGTCGACCGGATATTCTTTTTGCTATGGGTATGTGCGCAAGATATCAAGTCTGTGCCAAGGAATCTCATTTAATCGCTGTTAAGCGAATTTTGAGATATCTCAAAGGCACAATAGGGGTCGGTCTTTGGTACCCCTGTACTGAATCATTTGATCTAATTGGCTATACGGATTCCGACTACGCTGGATGTAAGTTGGACCGGAAGAGCACAAGTGGGGGCTGCCAATTCTTAGGTTCGTCCTTAGTAAGTTGGTCAAGTCGGAAGCAACATTGTGTTGCTCTCTCCACGACCGAGGCAGAGTATATTGCTATGGAAGAGAGTGTATCACAATTGTTGTGGATGATACATACTTTAGAGGACTATGGATTGACTTACAAGGGTGTGCAAGTGTTATGTGATAACATTAGCACAATTAACCTAACCAAAAATCCAGTCCATCATTCTAGGACCAAACATATTGAAGTGCGTCACCACTTCATTAGGGATCATGTAGCTAGGGGAGATATTGTACTCTCACATGTAGAGTCCAAATCAAACCTAGCTGACATTTTCACTAAACCACTCTCCGAAAATGAATTTAGTTT
Source organism: Boesenbergia rotunda (assembly GCA_024364735.1). Classification (NCBI taxonomy): domain Eukaryota; kingdom Viridiplantae; phylum Streptophyta; class Magnoliopsida; order Zingiberales; family Zingiberaceae; genus Boesenbergia; species Boesenbergia rotunda. Next base: position 270,264 of record JAGFNQ010001977.1, on the reverse strand, counting down.
CCTAAGGAAGGAGTTGGGAATGTGTCGTGCTTCTTGAATTTCAAAATGCTTTCAAAACCCTTTATGATTATTTCGAAATTGTTGGGAAACAATTGGGTAACTTTGGGGACATCTCACACGAACTATAAGGTTTAACAAAACATTTTTGTTTACTAGATATGGGGTGAGATGTTAGGATCAATTAGATTTCTCAAAATGTCAATGCATCCCTTGATAAATTAAGTTGACGAGATAATAATCACTTCGGTGACCAAGTGTGGGGAAAACCAATGCATGACATGTTGGTGCAAATTGCACCCAAGTCAAACCTGTGTTTTGATATTGGCAAAAGGGTTCAAAAGTTAAGGGTTAGTTGTTGTCTAACAAGTTTCTTGAGTGTACAGGAAATGCCCTAGCGAAGGAATGCTAGGCACTGGCGAAGGACTGCCAGACAGAAGAAAAGCCCTAGCAAAGGACTGCTAGGCTCTGGCGAAGGACTGCCAGAATGGACAAACCCTAGCGAAGGAATGCTAGGCACTGGCGAAGGGCTGCCAGAAGAAAAGACCTAGCGAAGGGCTGCTAGGCACCAAGCGAAGGGCAGCTTGGCAACTCAAGACCTGGCGAAGGACTGTCGGGCAAAAGTCCAACTGGAGGAGCCGGTTAGCACCAGGTAAATTCTCCCGAGAGGAGTAGGTGAGGACGCGTTCCCCTTGAGGGAACATTAGGCGTCGGTTCGACCTAGGGCTCCATTTTGGAGACCAAAGTCAGAACCAAGACAGCTAAGGCTGTATAAACTAACATAATATTTGCTGTTTTGGACTAACCCTGGATGTAGGACCGAAGGACTGTGTATCTGCAGCTCAGAGAGCCTCAAAGGAGTGAGGCAGTAGCTGGGCAGGGCGCCCCGAAGGTTCCGGGCGCCCCCAGAGTCAACCCAAGTCAGCAGACCAAGAAAAAGCTCCGACAGCAGCATTTCGGGGCGCCCCGGTTGTTCCGGGCGCCCCGCGTGTCGCGGGCGCCCCCAGTGCCACGCCGACTATCAGCTGCCCTCGCGAAGCCAAAGGATGAGGCTTTGACCGGTCAACCCGGGCGCCCCGCGCGCTCGGGGCGCCCCGGTCAAAGCTGATCCCGAAGATGAAGAGATCAGCCTTGACCGGAGCGATCACCAGATCGGAAGCCACGTGGGGGGCGCCCCCGTCGACCAGGGCGCCCCCAGGCCCTATATAAAGGGCCCTCAACCTCCTTCTTCAATGCATCAATTGCTGTGACACTTCTGCGCTCTTTTGCTTCCGCGACACGCTCCAGAAATCTTCCAACTCGAGCTGACGACGTCCCGCTGCTCCGAAACTTCGATCTACACCGGACGTCGGTAACGAAGAGCTGTATTTAAAGTTTACTAAACTGTTCTTGTTATAATCTTTCTTGTAAACTTTTACGAACTTATAGAATTGCCCGCAGAAAACGGTCAACGACCGTGGGCCTTGGAGTAGGAGTCGACCCAGGCTCCGAACCAAGTAAACCGACTGTGTTTGCATTGTTCTGTTTTTCTTTTATTTCCGCTGCGCACCCGCTCTTTTTAAATCCGAACGATTTGCAACCACCAGTTTGAAAATTTTTTTTCGGATTTCTTTCGTTTTCTCTCTCAATTTTTTTAAAAATATTTTTCGTTCGAGTTTTACTTTCAAGGTTGGTGCAACACCCCTTGAAAGTTGTTTTTATTTACTCTTCCCGCACTACTAATCCAAGACCAAGTCTTGGAATATTTTTGTTTCTTTTGTTTGCAATTTCAGAACGAATGACCATCCAAGAAGGTTTTAGCACCGCCAGACCTCCACTTTTCAGTGGAGAAGACTTTCCTTACTGGAAAAGTCGAATGGAGGTCCACCTGAAAACTCAGGTGGATATGTGGATAATCATCCAATCTGGACTGATGATTCCCACAAATGCTGAAGGAGTACCGCAAAACTACTCAGAGTGGGACACTGCCCTCAAACGCAAGATTGAAGCTGACGCCAAAGCAACTCAGACCCTCCAATGCGGACTGACAAAAGAGGAGCTGAACCGCGTAGGCCCATTCAACAGTGCCAAGGAGCTATGGGCTAAACTGATCGAGCTCCACGAAGGAACTTCAGATACGAGGATCAGCAAACGAGACCTGCTACTGAACAAGCTCTTCACTATCAAAATGGCAGATAACGAGACAGCAACCCAGCTCCACGCCAGAATCCAGGAACTGATGAACGGACTTCACGCAATAGGTCACCAGGTTCAAAACCGTGATCTTATAAGGTACGCCCTAAACGCATTCCCTAGGACCACCTTGTGGGCATCTATGGTAGATGCATACAAGGTCTCTAGGGATCTTTCAAAAATTAAGTTAGATGAGTTATTTTCTGAACTTGAGCTGCATGAACAGACTAACTGCAATTTGGCCGAGAAAAGTATAGCTTTCTTTGCAGGGAAAACAGGAAGAATGACTAAGAAGAAAACTCAAGTTGAACCTGAATCTACCTCAGATTCAGAAACAGAAGATCAAGAAGGAGATCAATCTGAACTGGTCAGGCTAGCTCGAAGCTACTACAAAAAGTTGAAGTACCAAGCCAACACACGGAGAACAAACCGAAGAAAGGATGAACCAGCTGAACCAGCAACTGACAAACACAAGCCCAACGTAACCTGCTACGAATGCAAGAAGAAGGGCCACTACAAGACTGAATGTCCAAGTCTAAAGGAGTCCAAAAAGACCAGAAAGAAGAAGACACTCCAAGCAACCTGGGACGAGTCTTCCTCAGAAGAAGAAGAAGAAGCACCCCAGTCCAATCTTCTAGCCCTGACCGCTTCGGATCAAATCGAGACTGACTCAGACTCGGACCAGGACGACGGCAAGCTGACATTCTCCGACGACGGCGAAATAAGGGTAACGGGTTTTTCAAAATTGCAGTTGAATTCGCTTATTTCCTATCTATCCCGAGATTTGGAGAAAGCCAAACTCCGAATCGAGTCCCTCCGACAGGAAGTAAAACTCCTGAAAGAGGGAGCTGATTCTAAATCCTTAACTGAGAAAATTCAGGAAGGAACCCCTGATCAAGTTGAAAAACTTGAATCAGAGAATTCCTCCTGAAAACTCAAGTTAAGGACTTAAGAACAGCTTTAGAACGATTCACTTCT